>JASSUY010046232.1:0-29890 GCA_032466535.1 Forpus xanthops | reverse complement strand
CATTAGGAAGGCTTTAATTTTGAAATAATATGGAATACATAGATTTATTTGGAACTAATGGAAGTTATTTACAGTGGTAGCTGGAAAACTCATAAAATAAGAAAAACAAACCACCCAAAGACTTAATATTATGTGCCCTTTAGGTAGCATACGTGTGTTCTTGGTTTTGCCAATTCAAAATGTCCAATGGAAAAAAAAATCTGGTTTTTAGTGCAACAGCAAAAGGGGGCTTGAGATAATAAGAACTTTGGTCTGCTGACATGGTCACTAGCAAAAAATCAGTGTTGCAGAGTGGCTCATCTATGCTAGAGGAGCAACAATCAACCACAGCTAAATGAAAAGAAGTATCGGCTACATTGGTTTTACTCATGTTTTGGATATGTGCCTTACATATTTTAATTGAAGTAAGATGAAATACTTATTATGAAATAAACAAACTAAAAATCTGTGTTATGGATTGGGCAAATTCTTATAGACAGTCCTGTACAGATTTTTGGGCTAAATCTAGGAAGTGCTTATAGCCCCTTCAAGTCAAAGAGCTCTGGCTAAATATGGAAGTTTTTATAAAGCACGTTAGTTCTAAATTTTACATGGGTAATACTTACTTTGGAGTTCTGTTTGCCTTCACTGATAAGTTTGCCTAGCAATACTCAGAAATGATGATTGCCCTGAAATGGATGATGGCTTAAAAATAAGACCTGTACAAATTAGAAGGAAGTAACATTTGCATTAAAAAAGTCAAAAAAAAGAAGTTCTAGAGCAGGCGTAAAAACAGTTCTGACATTAAACTTTTTTTTAAGAAGAATGAAAAGCTTTAGAAATCTTATGGAACATTGTGGGTTCATCTTCCATGTCAGTGGTGTTTATTGCCACAAATGTTTGAGAATATAATAAACCACCCAGTTCTAGCCAGATGTTAAGGATTATTATTAATGACTCCTTTTACTTCGTAATTGTCTCAAAGCTTTTTCATTACCAAAACCTGTGATGAGAAGACAGCTTTCCTAAAATTTTTTAGGGTGCTGTTTTTTATATTGAACTCTATAGTTTGTTTATTTTCTAAAAACTCCTAGCTTGTAATGTCTGATATAATTTTTTTTTTTAAATGCATTATAAAAGCAAACACATATGGTTGATCTGTCTTTGTTTTATTTTGTATAGTCTGGTTTGGCATAGTGTCTCAATAGAGATCCTTCAGCCCCAAAATACCCTTTGCTCCTTTTGCTAATAATGGGCCAGAAAAATTGGTTTTTGTTCTTCTGTCATCTGTGTTCCTTCTAACTTACCACATTAAGAAGATTACTGCCATGTTGGCAATAAAATCCTAGATTTCAGGTGTATGGAAGCAGAGGACTTGTACTGCAAAAAGTGGTTGGTTTAGTCTCCAGAGAATATTTTTTTTAAATCTCCCTAGACCTGTAGTTTCTTCATGAGAATGTTCCCTGTACTTTGTCTTTTATTTTATGGTTTAATTTGCTTGTGCCACGTGGAAGATTGCTGTTGCTTACTGTATTTTGGTGGAAAATTCATCTTGCCACTGTCAGAATCTTTCCAGCTAGTGAGCTGCATGATTTGGTAGCCCACAGTCATGTGAGCCTTTAAAACTGAGTCATGGACCTCATAAATTGTCTGAAAAGCAGTAACAGTACAATCTGTGGCTGTTGTCATCCATAAGAGGTGTGACTTTTTTTCACAACAGAGAAGGAAATTAAATGAGGGGGGCAAA
Organism: Forpus xanthops; assembly: GCA_032466535.1. NCBI lineage: Eukaryota > Metazoa > Chordata > Aves > Psittaciformes > Psittacidae > Forpus > Forpus xanthops. The sequence continues at coordinate 28,164 of JASSUY010046232.1, read as the reverse complement.
GAGCATGTCATAAAGGAGTTTAGTGCACTGTAGGCAATGCTCATGTTTTTATTCAACATGTTTAAGGTACTTTCTTAGGATGTGGGACATGCCATTTGGTTTACAGTGTGGTTTTCCTGAAAGGCTGGAATTAGTAAAGCACAATAAAGTAAACAATTTTCACCAGACATATGTGGTTGAAGTTTAGTGACTGTTGGCTATTAAGAGCCCCAGGCCAGCAGTGGTTGATCTGCCTTGAGCTAATCTGAGTATGTATGGTGGGCAGTTCAAATCTTTCAGTGAATCTAAGTGTAATTGTTTTCACTATTTTTTTCATATTTTTATTATATCCCTACAGATTTTTATAAGAGATTGTTATATGCTCATGAGACCACCCAAATATTTGATGCTGATTATGCTTACTAATTGCAATTTTGTTTAAATTTTATTAAACGCTGTGTTGTATGTTCATAACAAGTATTTGGACTTTTAATCTACATTTTACAGAGGTTTCTTTAATAAAAAGACAGCTTGTCATCTAACTTCAGCAATCTAATCTGAAAACAAAAAGGCAGAAAAGGTAATTTAATTTCAGAAAAATTCAGATACTAGCATGTCAAGTGCAAAGTTAAGCACTCTTTCAAGTTGCTGCTTTGTCATAATGGATTTAGATTTAGGGAAACTCCTGTGGATTTAAATGTATTCTCATATGAAGAAGTGTACATGAGAGAAATGAAGAAAACTACTTAACTTGCTATGAAATGCGCAACATTTATTATCGCTTTCAAAGCTGATATCATATGCATTTGTGGCTGGTTATGGCTGGCTTGGAAGCAATTGGATAAGTCTGCTTTTGGAGCTGGCCATACTGCTCCAGCTATGACGTAGCAGGAGTGTTGACAGCTGGGTTTTGCTGAATGGGAGTTGAGCTATTTAGAGCAATGCTTTGTTTGCGAGTACTTTGTGCTTTGACTGATCTTCATAGTTTAAGGTGGTCTCCAAAGTCATAGGGAGGCTGTTTAATATGACTGTTCAGGCATGGGTTGGACAAAACTTTTGTCATTGATTTTCCTTTTAAGTTTAAACACAAGAATTAACCTTATACCCTCTATTTGCTTTAAATCAGTGATGTTGATTAAATAAGCTTTTTTTTCTCCTTCCTCTTATGTTACTCTTATTAGATATTTAAGCATATGTAAAACTGGGATTTAGGTAGTTTCTTTTTTTTTTTTTTTTCCAACAGAATAAAATAAATATAAATGACAAATATAACTCTGGCACAAAATCAGAGAGCATGTTTATCGATAGAGTAAGACAAGTTCTAAGGGAAGAGAGGAGATTATGGCCATGGTATAAGGATTTGTCCACAAAAGGCTCTCTAAGCTCTCGGTAATCTGCAATTTAAGGTTTTCCCTGGGTAAAAGCAGTAGCATATTGCTCGAGTTCTTGAGGTTTATGAGGTTTTCCCAAATAAATGTAAATAATAGTTTTTTGAACTTACGCATTTGTGTAATCCTGGGTTATTAAGTCATACACCTCAGTAGTCTATGTGTGAAATGAATTTTTTTTTTGTTTTGAACTTGCCACCTGGTAGTTTTATTTTATGTCCTTTAGCCCCCATAGTCTGAGAGACAATGAGCAATTGTTCTCTGTGTCCTTCCTGATGCTAGAAGCTAACTGTTCTAGAAACATTGTGTTCATATTAGATGGTTGACATGGAGTGAGCAATGATGTGTATGTAGAATGCCAAGCTGACCACATATGGTTCTTATTAGTGTGGGTAGGTTGTGAGGAAATGCATCTAACTTTTGAAGTGGAGTGGGCTAATGTGTGCAAAGGCCTTAGAGCCCTAAGGCTTGCCTGAAGAAGCCAGGAAATAGTAAGAGAGTGAGTTTATAGCATGCTAGATGCTCTATTACATGAGTACTCTGAATACACACAACTCTGAAGGTGCTGCAAGATGTACTTTCATACTATAAACATGGAGTACATACTGTATTATAATCTATTTTACTGTATATTTATTTTCCAGTGTGGACAAGCCCAAATACACCATGTGTGCGTAGGTTTCTATTTTCTCTTAGTAACTTAATTATGTGAGTAGTATTTAATTTTCAGTGTTTGTGCACCCTAGTTCTAAATTCATGGTCCGGGTTTTCTCACTCTCTTTTTGCACACTCGAGTCTGCCTACCATCATGATTCCCAAGAGCCACTCCTGCTTCTGACTCTCAAGAGCTGAAGGCAGTATTTCAGATGAGGATTGTAATTTAGTCAGAATTCATCCCTAACCTTGGGGTAGAGTCCTTGTTTGCCTTTTTTTTTTTTTTGTAGGTAGTGGGTAATGAGTTTTTCTCAAGTAGATCAACCTTGAGGGAGTGGCCTTTTGTTTCCTAGTTTGAGCCCTTTATATTAAAATAGAAAACCTTACTCACTTAAGTGGCTGTGGAATGCCTAGGATAGAATTGTATAAATACTTTAATGATGGAGAATTGGAGATTAAAAGAGATAAGAAAACAAAAAGTCAATCATTAGATTTAGGAGGGTAAAGACAAAAGGAGTGAACCAATTGACAGCATGTGAGAGGAGTACCTCACTTGAAGCCTGAATTGGTATGTCTGATTTGGTGCTGCTGGTGAAGAAGAGGGCAAGCTGAAGAAAGACTGTATGCTTCCTAGAAATCCACTTGCAGTTCCGTATGTGGTATCTAGATAGATTAGATTTTGTTGAAAGTTCCACATGGGAAAAAGGAAAATCAATGTTGCATACATGGTTTTACCCCATTTTTGAACTGGCATGCAAAGGTTTGGGTTTTTTTTTAAGTTGTTCTGTGACAGTTTTTTATATTATTTAGGCAACTCACAGAGTTGTATACATGGGTGTGTATTCTTTCTCCCAAGAGTATAAACTTGCTGCTTTAAAAAATGAAGATTATAGTATATCCAGTAGCAGTAAGTTGAAACCAAAACAAACAAATGAAAAAAAAAAAAAAACAACACAGTAAAACAAAATTTGATAATTATAAAATGTAGGCTGTTACACATGGCTTAATGCCAAAACAGTCAGTGATTTGCAATGAATCAGTAATATCCTGAGAAGAATTTATCACAGTGATGCCCTCCTACACCTAAACCCTGGCAATTGCCTGTAGCTTTGCTCAAAGTGAGGGTATAAAATCAGCCTTACAAATCATTCCATGTTTTCACAGCAGCAAATATCACAGAATCACAGAATGGCTTGGGTTGGAAGGGACCTTAATGATCATCTAGTTCCTTGCACTAAACTGGGTTGCTCAAAGCCCCATCTAACATGGCCTTGAACAATTCCAGGAATGGGGTATCCACAACTTTGGGCTGTTGTGGAGACCATTTATGATTTGTAAGGTTAGTTTTATAGACAAATTTAAGAAATAAGTAAGTGCTTTCTAAGAAAAGAGTCAAAGGTAGAGATGGACGTCATGAGTATGCTGTGGCATGTTGGCATGCTTTTCCTCTCACCAGTCCCCAATATTGCTGGTTCCTTAAATTGTCTAAGCATGGCTTTTGTGAAGTGTGAATGGACTGTATTTCTTCCCAGGCCTCAGAAGGGCATGCGTGCCTTAAGATACTATCTGATTTAATTTCTTACTCTTTGGGTATAGTTTTAATGGCACCACAGTTCAAACAGTCCCAGTGTTTTACCCTGACTAACTGCTCTTGAGATACTTTTTTCTAGATTTTTTTTTTTTCCATAGAGATCTGATAATCTGTTTCAGGAGCCATTCCTACTGCTCTGTGTCCATTCTTGAATTACAGGAACACATTTGTCCTGGTAGTGACCTGGAAGTAACTTTATGCACACAACCTGGTAGTAATAAATTTTAAGGTAGAATTTTTGCACCCAGATTGAGAGTGGTACCTAACAGGGCCCTGTGTTACTAGGCAAGGACATTGCCATGTACATTTACACTACAGAGCTAGGTCAGGTTTTCGAAGCTTGAGGAGAAGCACTGTAGTTTGCTTATCTTGAGGGAGGCTGGACATAATGTGTGAACTAGCACTTCAGTTACTATGCATGCCCTGGCATTGCTGTATCTTGTGTGTGACACAGAGATTCCTGGGGCTCATCCCAGATTTAGTTAAGTCAGTAAGCTAAATCACTCTCCCATATGTTTCCTAAGGAGTTGTGTTAAAGCTAATCAGTTCTTTTGGGGCACATAATTATATGTGGCAAAGAATTAGATGTCTTGCTGTGGAGCTTGTCAGCATCCACATTCAGCATAGTTACAGTAGCAGGAACAGAGTTGTTCTAGCTTGAATTTTACTGTGTATTGTATCATAACACTTTCTGCTGTGGCAAAATGCATCCAGCTGACAGTCTTCTCCTTCCCTTGTAGGTTACCTCACAGGGCAACGCTCCAAAAGATAAAGTCCATACTTTAAATTGAACTTTGAAACATTAAAAAAAAAAAAAAAACCCAAAAAGAACCTGTCCATATAAAGGGCTAATGGTTAGCAGTAATGCCGCTGCCACCTCAGGAATTGTTTTTTTTGTCCAAAGCATTGTTGATAATTCAACAAGACTCCCCATAAATACCAAGTATATATTCTCAGGGGAAACACTGAAGCGTATTTGCTTAAATACAGCAAACAAATTGAGTATTCCAGTTCTCTTCTTTTAAGACAAATATTTTCTGGAAGACTAGTCTCTCACAAAAGTGGATATTGATGTGGTGTCCACGTGGGACAGAAAAACATTGTTTGAGCTCACTCAAGTGAAGTCTTCCACCCTTTTTGTAGCAAATACAGATACCAGTAGATGAATGTTACAGCTGGTGCCTGTCGCAATCACATGTTCTGCTTATGGATCTTGTCTTACTCTAGACTTGATGTATTACAATAATTGAAGTAATAAACCTCAAGAAGTAAAAGATATAGCTTCTTCTACTCTGACTTGAAATGCCTCTCTTTATTAAATTGAGAGTTTGAAGTTTAGAAGAGCAGCATTTCTGTGGCTTTTCTTAATGAAAAGACTGAAATGTTTGCTCTATTTCTAGTGAGTGTAGGTGGAAAAAGGCAACATTTTGTTAAACATATGCAAATATAACAACATTCTGACAGAAGCAATGTTAATTTATAAACATTTCCTCCACATGTGAATAATTGATAAGGCTAAAGTCTCCCGCTGAAGTTTCTACATGACGGATCCATTTCACAAAGGAGCTTAATTCTTTCATAATGATGCTTTTATCTCTGAGAATCAAATAAGTGGAGTCTTGAAATGTGTTTTTTAGCATTGCAGCGTCTTTCATTCCTGTTTTTCCATACAGAGGATCCATATTTTATTCAAGTGACCTATGGCCTGTGTAGTCTCAGTATTTTCATGTGTGGTCTTCAGCCCATAGCAGGGAAATAAGTGTCTATGCTGCAGAAAAAAAGAGGAAACTAACAGATGTCTGTGAATGTGAGGAAGTGTTGTGGAAGCAGAGATGGGGTGCATTGGAGAGTTTTTGAGAGTTTTGTGGAGAGCTTTATGGATACTTATGGACTGCTGGCATCCTGTACCAGCAGGACAGCTGCCTGTTGCAAGAACCCTGCTTGTCAGATACAGTTTGTCTTCTATAAAACAAGCAAATACATCCCTCAAAAAAAAAAAAAAAATTAAAAACCGAGAAAACTAGTTTACAGTTTGTATTTCTTTACTATTGCTTTCATTTTTTGTTTGTTACTGTGATAGTCTACTTTTTTTTTATAGTGACTAGCTTCTTCATATATTTGCCATTTCATAAAACACAGTTTATTTGTCTAAATTTAACTTTCTGGTGAGGTTTATGCTCTTACGTAATATATCATAGTCAGTATAAAATATTTCTGTAGAAGTTAGTGGACAAGATTATATTCTGCTGTATAAGGCTGCCCAGATAAATATGCAGGCGTAATATTACATTTTCCCTTTGAATTCTTTTTTCATGTGTCATATGAGTAAAACATTGACAAGAAAAAAACACATAGAGGATCATCTAACCATCTTCATCAATCATTATTCTGCTAAAGGAGTTAAAGTCCTGTGATATGCTATGTATCAAGGTTGCTTTATCTTAATACCAGGTAGTCCTATTGCTGCATTAATTGGTCTCATGTACCCACAACTCCTTAAAAGGCAGAAAGGCACAGGATGATTTAGTATATGAATTTAAATACAGCTTTTAAAAGTATTATATTACTTGAGTAAGGCTAGTTTTAACTATTGCCTTTTCCTCGTGCTTAAGCTTGATTGTCCATTAATTGCAGTATGTTTTTGCCATAGTATAAGTTATTTGGTAAAAAGTATTTGATCCCGAAGACTTACAAGCAAAAAGAATAACTGTAACAATATTTATGTAACAAACATTATTATACATATAATATTTTATATATATATATATAATATTATATATAGCAATAATTATGTAATAAACCTTGTAATCCTTCCAGGAAAACATCTGGGAACTACCTATTATGAATGGATTTTATATGCGGGGTAAAGAGCAGGCATTTAGGGTACAATTCATAGTGAGGGGATCTTAAAATAGATTTTTGAGGGGTTTTCCTGTTTTCCAGACTTTTTAGTATACTGTAAAGTCAAAGGTGGAATCATTGCCTAGATGGTGGATCCTGCTGTGGTGATTATTTATTTCAGCATGCAGTCCTGTATTGCAGAAAGAACTAGCAAAATAATGTATCCAGTTATAATTGTGAGAAGCTCATGTAAAATCTACTAAAAAAAGCATCTGGTTTGTTACAGTCTTCCTGAACATTTAAACAACTGCATGTGTGTTTCAGCCTCAAGCTGATCTCTCAAAAATTTGTGAATGCATGTTTTACACAGTTCTGTCATCAAATTCAGTTGGTTGCATTACTTACGTGCCCTTTTCACAGCATTCTCTCACCTCCCACTCATCTTTAGCAAACCTCTGTAGTTATTCCTACTGATTAAATTGGTGCTTAGAGATGACTGGAGAGCTGCAGGCTATGCATCTTGCAGATCTGATGTGATCTTTGAAGACTGAGAGTTATTTGTGGATGGGCTTTTTATTTACCTCTTTAAACCTGGAAGTAAAGTTGACATTCAGAAATGGCGTACAGCTCTTGACATGTAATTTGGAAGCCTGTACAGGAATGCTTACAAGAAGACAGATGACCACCTTTTTGTGCTGATTTTAGGTTTGTGCTGGTCAACAAACATATTTTCCAGTTTACTGGAAAACAGTTTTGCTCAATGATCAAGCAAAGGGTGCCTTGGCCCAGGAGCAGACACTTAAACCCATGTGTCTTTGGGCTAGTAATATTACAGATGTGGAGTTTGAACAAGGAGGTAAGACAGTGTGTTGTTTTTTTTTTCAACTGCAGGAACGTACTGAGTGAAAGAAGCATAAGAGGCAAGAGGGATTTTATGATCTATGAAAATGTTGGCCCAAGTGGGCACAACTTCTCATCTAGTCAAGAGACAAATGGGCGGGAATCATGTATATTATCTTCCTCAGATTCTCTGACTCAACGTTCTGACTATATAAATATTAACATTACTCAGTACTTAATTGTAAAATTTACTAAGATACTTGATTCTGAGTTTTTAGCGATGTAATTTTATATGCATTTAAATTTATTCCATGTAAAAAAACAAGCTACTCCTTGTAGAGGGAACAAAAGAAGACTTACCCTGTCCTTACAACCTTAACACAGAATTCCTTAAAGTCTGCCTTATAGTAATATTTTGCATAAGACTTCAGGTTCTGATACTATAAATGTGAAATTACTCTTAAGAATGCCTTATATCTTTTATTGTGAGGCTATTTATATATAAAGGTGTTTCTGAATTTGCGGCTTGTTGTCAATTTGCAGAGTTGAAATTCGGTTTCAAGGCTTGGGGTCAGCATTTTTCCAATCTTGCGAAGCTGTAATCCTTGAAAATATTGTACATAAAATAGCAAGCTGTTTTGTATTTGCTAAAAGCTGAGAAAGTTATTACTCTGGCTTTTGCCAAGATGACTAAAAAAAGAAAAGTTATCGGAGTGGATTATGGAAGGAACAGATTTATGGCAACTGTCTGAAATGTACCCAGAATCCTCACGTTCAACTAAACCAGACCTGCCTTGGGCCCTCTGGATCACAATGCCCTCAGCAAGTAGCTTTCGACAGCTTTTTCAGGAAGCAATATTTTTCTTCAGAAAGAGGGTCATTCCACTGTTTTTCTTTTTTCCTTCTCTCCTGTCTTATCTTTTGAGTTCAGGAAGTATTTTAAATTTACAGCCAGCTTTGAAGGCATGAAGCAAGTTCAGCCCCAGAAGTATTTCCTGTTACAGCATTAATCTAATTCCATGAAAGCAGAACTGATTTTTCATCTGTAAAGTAAAGTGCCTGGAGCAGCAGACCATTACTCTGGGTTATCATGATAAAGAGGCTTAGTTTTGACACCAGAGTGTTTATCAGCCTAACCAGGGGAAGATTTCATCCTTTTTGTTGAAAAAGATATTAATGGATTATAATATTTCTTTGCTTCATGGAGACAATGAGTTCACATTGAAAATGTTGACCCGAAATAACAATGTTCCCATAACATATTAGAAATTAATTTATCTAGAAAGCTACTAGTACCTGGGGGAACAGAGAAAACTAGTTGTAAAATGATTATGTAGCAGACAAGTATGTCACAAGTGCATGATAGCACTAATTTCAGAATTATAAAATAGTTTTAGAGCTCTGGCTAGATCTGCTGTTTTATTTATGGCTTCACTGGTGAGTGTGAGTGTGGTTAATCTGACCAGCCTAATTTTAAGGATGTTCCAAACCACATTGCATAATAGCACTCAGATGCTCAAGTAGATGAGAACAAGTTTCACACCTCTGTCAGTAGCTAAAATGATGTTACCTTTATGTTTCTAACGGTGCTTAAAGCATTCTGGATTTACTTTAAAATGTGTGACATTTTATACCTTATTCCTTATTTGTAAGACTGCCTTCTATGCTGGTTTTGTTAGCATTTGTATTATAGATAGTTTGAAGATAATACTTAAACTTGCCTATAAAAAATAGTGCCATTTCAAAACTTTGACTGTATCCCAAGTGTGTACCTGTACAAACTACGCCCGCAAATCGGACTATGGGAGCTATAAGAAATCCCAGGATGCGCTTCCTCCTCACTCCAGTTCCAGTGTCCACTTGAATTACTGTTGTCTCCTCAAATTAACATTCATGTCCATATTTGTTTGCTGTCACTTTAGAACTAGGGATAAAATGTATTCACTGGTATTGTGAGTAGGTTTTGGTAAATGAGCTCCTGAGGACTAAGGGGGTGATGCATTTTTTCCTCACTGACCTCTTGGGAAGCGTTTCCTTTGGTTTGCATGGGGAGGTAGGAATGTATATCGGCCCAGCCAGAAGGGAAGGGCATGCCAAAGACAGCTGTATGTGATGGTGCCTGAAACACATTTCTGCTAGCATAGAAAAAACTTAGGATGCACAGGCCAGATAATCCATATGCACTCAAGGTTACAGGAATCCTCAAGAGTGATTTCAGACTCAAAAGAAACACTGTAAAGAAGCAGACATAGAAAGAAACGTCATTCTGAGTCTGAGTCATTTTCAGGGACAGCAAAGCCCAAGCCTGTGGCTGCCTTGAAGGGTTGGAGTCCAGCTAGGGTGGCTCATTGTCCTGAGGATCTGCTGGGTTTTTAAAGTCCACTAGCTGAAAGGAGCACACAAATACCATGAGGCCAAGACAGGATGGGGGATAGCAGTGCAGTGCATACTTTGCTTCTCTATCTGTCACCAAATGCCATAGGTGGTTTGTTCCAGAAAAATGTCTGCCCCCCCCGGGCTAATTCTCTTACACCTTCGGGCCTTTATTCATTTCATCATCTGGAAAAAATATTGCTAAATGATTGACTTTGGTTATATAATTATGTTCAAATGCTTTATTTTAAAAAGTGCTTACTACATTTCTATGACAAGAAATGTAGCCTTAAATGAGACAGCAGTGTTCAAATCTCAGTGTCTGAAAAAATTTCAGGCAAAGCTGTCTGTACTTTTCTTGTGGAGGGTAGTGGACCCAAGTGTGTTCTCCCTGTCCTTACTTTGTGTCTTTGCTTGTCTAGTATTATGATCTATTGGGCTGAACTCTGAATTTAAGCAGGGAACTGAGCTGGGTGAAAGAAAGGAAAAAAAAGTGTTTATTTTTTTTTTTAAGCCAATCTCCTAGCAACCCCACAAACAGTTCTCCCATAAAACTGGCTGTGTTGTAGGGATATTAATGAGCAGTCGGGGAAGGTGGAGGTTAGGAATTACCTGCGCTAGCACTGCTGATAATAAAAGCGTGCCAGCAATTGTGATCTAACTCCATCTACATCACATTTACGTTTTTTATAAAGAAAAAAAGATATATATGAGGTATATTTATTAACCCCCACTTCTAATATCACTATGCTTGTGCATTATTATTTTGGACTTCCAGGACATTAATGTGCTACTTAGTTTTAAAAATAGGTTTTCATTTAAATGTGGGTAGATGGTTTTGTAATAGCTGGGTAAAAATTGATATATACACAGAAATATAAACATGAAAATTTTCAAAGAAACATGCCTATTGTATTTTTTTTCCTTTTTCAGTGTGACATAATGAGATGAAAATTACAAGTTATTTGGTGGAGTTTTTTTAATTACTTATAAAATGGGAGTTGCCTTTATTTATGCAGTCTCTGTTAGGGCAGATCTGTAGTGGTACGTTCATTCTGCAGTAGATCTTCAGCTTCAAAGGCAATATAACAAGCCCCTCAAGCCACTTTTCCCCATGGCTTTCCCAAACTGCAGCCTGGAAGTCTGCTGGGGGAGGGGATGGGAGCATCTGGGCCTGAAAAAATGGAGCACTTTTAGCTCTGCTTTCTGTGCTGTAGAACAGCTGTTGAAAGAAGGTAACCACCATCCGTTAGAGCACCAATTAGCACTGCTCTGGCATATGTTGAAAGGCTCTCACCCATCCCCCAGGGAAAGTGAAAAATTATGTGAGGTGCAAGGGTAGATGTCCCTTCTCCTTTTTATCTCCTGTATGATGTCTTCCTGAGGTGGTATTATGTCTTTAGAAATGTGTGTCTAATGATATTTTGAGGAATAAGGAGGTGAAGGCAAGGAAAATAATGATTCCTCTACTTAATCAGTAGTTTTTTTGCGTATGATCAATATCTAAAAGCTTTCTGCTGGAGAGCACTGGCTGTGAATTTCCTATGGTTTGCTTGGAGGAAGGAAAGGGGAGTTGTGCATTATTGCAAGAAAAGTATGTCTTGCTTTAAAATTGCACCTATGGTTTCAATTAGTCAATTCTCAATTATAATAATATAATGAGGAGGTCAGGATAACCTGGGTAATTCCAAATGTAACTAACACAAAACATATGTAAAAATAGATTGCAAGAGCCTCCATTGAGAGCTTAATGGAAATAAAAGTCCTATGATAACAGTTGTTGTACACAGAAGATCTCATCTACATAAACACGTGGAAGCAGGGAGATGCTTATGTTGCAGCGATGAACCAGCACAGCTGGGTCACTCATGTACACAACCAGCTTTCCAGCCAAACCAGGCTCAACCAGACACTCCAGCCATGAGTGATCTTGAGTAGCATGGGGCTGCTGGAAATTACACTTTAGAAGCAACAAATACCTTGTCTTTGTGAGTAGGGGAGTCTTTATTGGAAAAGACCTTCTATGAGCTACTGAATTGATTTTTTAGAACTGTTGTTAAATAAGCCTTTAGGTCTTTTTTCCTTAAATATTGATAAATTGATGAACACTATCCTGGTCAGATATATTTGCTTCTTTCTCAGTAGCTTTGATGTATTTAATAAATACCACATGCCTTCAAGCTGCAGCTTTATGGCACTCGGAGATGATGCAGTTGTATTTCATCCTTCTAACAGAAAATGCAAGCTTAGTATTTGGTGTGGTAGCTGAAGAACAGAGGTAGATGGTTCCCTTCCTGAATGTTGATATGGGAGCTGCATACGTGGCTCTGTTCACATCTGTAGCAAATGTTTGTATTCAATCATATAACTACTTTAAAACTTAAAAAAGTAATTTGGGGCGTCCAGAAAGTTCAAAGGGAAAATATGCTTGAGATAAAAAATATTTTCTTTTGGTTTGATTGGCAACTGTATCTATTATTAAGGCCAAGATAAAGGCATCTCTAATTTAATTTTCTTGAAAAAAATGAATACACTTGTCTTTTAGAAAACATTGTCTGAGGATTCTCATCATACACAAAGGAATCTCTGAGTTAATATTTTTCCCTAAGAAGTATTTAAACATTTTGGTTTAGATTATTAGAGATAATCCTTTTGCTCAAGCGATCCCTGAAGTTGCTAGGAAATTACAGGCATGTAAACTAGAGGATTTTACCAGAAAAATTTAGTAGAGATTATAATAAAATAGAATTAATGATGCCTGGTTAAATACATTCCACTTGGGAGATGTCAGTATGGCTTCTGCAAAGTGAAATCCATCTGATGCTTGAAGGACTCAACAAACATGAGTAAGGGTTATCCAAGTAATACAGCTATGTCTACATCAGGAGGCAATGCCATATAACAATATTCAAAGCAAGACTGTACAGAGGAACAGGCACCCATGTTATGTTTGGTGCAGAGGAAGCAGAGGGCATTTGGAATAGTTCTCATCTGACTGGCTGGACCACAAAACAAAACCAACCAACCAAAAAAAAAACAACCTCAAACAACCCAAATGTTCGGAATCATAAAGCAAGAACAAGGCACAAAACACAAAACATCATTAAATCATCAAAGAAATCCACACCTTGGATAATGGTTATAGTTCTGGTGCTGTCAACTCCCAAATGCTGTAGAACCGGAAAATATTCAGAGAAAGGCAATAAAATAAGCAAAGGTAAAAGAACAGCTTCTGTATGATGAGCATACAGAAGGACTCATGCTTTTAAAAGAAACAGTTGAAAGGAGGAGACTACAGAAGCTGAAAAATCAGTTCCAGCTTAAGATACATTAGAATCAACTGTTGACTGTCTCTTCCAAGGTCAGACTTTTTAGTCAGGCTAGTAAAATCCAAATTCAAAATAAATACAGGCAGTAAATGTGTGGCACATCTAGCCACAGGTAGTTGTGGATGCAAAATGTTCACTTCCAAGACAAGCTCCTGGAATATGGGTGCACTGAGTATTGCCTTATAAGACAAAGTCCAGCATGCTCAGGTAATTTTTTTGAGCTGGAAATAATTGGAGGTTGGAATTTTACAAGGAGGAAGTGTTAAAAATGCACACCTTATTCATTTTCCCATGTATGTCCTCTCATGGCCATTATTAGGGGCGGGAACTGGATTGAATGGATGGTCAGTTAAACACATATAGCTATTCTTATGTTCAGTATTGGAAATTGTGGCTAGGTTTCCAAAAGGTACTGAAACACCAGAAGTTTTATAAAGATGTGGTAGTTTACAGAGAGACTTTCCTTGGGTACAGAGCTGATGTGAGCAACTGTGCTGCACCTTGTTTCTATTTGCTACTTTTGCCTTTAGTTTTGGTAGAAGTAATAAATTTGCTATGACAGCTGTAGAAAGGACAAGTTCTGACAGAATATTATGAATGTGAATACCCAGCCTGTGTGGGAAAATACAAAGCAACAGCTTACATAAGAAGAAATGGAGAGCTGCAGATTGCCCTTTATGTCAGCCAGCGGAGCTTCAGTCGGAGTAGAGTATCTATTTTTGCAGAGTAAATACAATTAGTAGCACTAATTCAAGCAACATATATTGCCCATCAGCTTTTGCTAAAAGAGATGACTGGAAAAATCTTTAGCACAAGAAAGCTAAAATGAGGCATGAACTTCAGGTGCTTCACTCAGATGGTAACATCACTCAGAGTGGGTTATGAAAAACCTACTCTATCTTGTAACTAGCAGTATTCTTTTTTTTGCACCACAGTTGTTGAATTAGAAATTATTTGGGGTTCCCTGGATTCTATTTTGAAAAGTTTGCAAGAGCACAGGTAAAGTCTCTGGGAGAGCATCTACCTTTGGCTTGCCTTTACACACATTGTTTTGAAAGATAGCTGTAATAGCTCAAAGTGAGGCATCATCCCCAAAACAATGAGTAAGGCATGTTTTAAAGTGTTTTTCTCTGGTAGAATTGTATATATGAAGCTATCACTACTTGCTAGGCTTGTCATTTTTATCAATCCTCATGTCTTTGGCCATCAACCATGTAATTCTAACTGTATTTCATTTATTGTCCTGTCTCAGCTCAGGGGTTCCAAATCATGTGGGCATGGCAGAGTCTTGGTGAATGACTGTTACTCACTGATCCTAGCTTATATTGAGTAGGGATATTGCAGACAGTGAGAGAAATCAGCGTGCCAGTACCAGAAGTATTTCTTACATTAAAAAAAAAAAAAAAAATCTTTTGTGCTTCACACATTCACTGGTCTCTCTTAGAAATTAACATGGTTTTGTCTACACTGCCTTTATTATTGTATGTGTGTTTGTGTTGCAGTTCTCACAATCCATTTATGTCCTGTTTTGAAAGGCGGAGATAAGTATATATGTATTTATTTCTGCAAGGTCCCAGGTCAAGGCAGACTTCTCTGGACAATTTGAACACAATCAGTTTAGCCATCTGTTAGCCTTTGCTCATCATGAGGGCTTTTTGTGGGTTTTTTTTTTTTTCTTCCCATTAAAAAAAAGTCAAACACCAAAAAACTTAACACCATAGAAATAAATAACTTGATAGGTATTCATGGTGCTTGTTTTCTTCCACAGTGAGAAAGCAGCTTAATTATTTTCAAGTAAAATTTTGCATTGTTGGATTGAAATTTGAATCATTTCTTCAGAAGTAGAAAAGGAGCATACTGTTTCTCTTAAGATAATGACATGCATATGCTCATGACTGATTCAGTGTTTTGATCTCAGATGCTTTGGACATTTATCACATAACTACTGTCATATAAATTACATATTAATATAATGAAGATTTATTCCAGTATTTGCACTAGTGGAAGTTCCCTTCATGGAAAAGTATTAAAAATATTATAGGTTATATGCCATATTATTGGAAATTTAATTGGGAGAAAGGGAAGAAAAGCTACCTATTTAAACATACTAAGCATTTACTTCTTATTCAGCTTTCCGATAAAAGCTGGATATGTGGTTCCTCAGTTATAAATTTCTGTCTGATATTTTAAGACATTAGGGAAGGTTTCCCTAACTAGTGAAATTGGCTCATGAGGGCACTTGGTACTTTCATATGGATATTGCAGAAAAAGTCATCTAAACAAAACCCTATCCTGTGCAGGTTTCAGAGCCAATGTATGTATCCAGTTATACTGAGGTGTTTTTGTGTTCTAAATCCCTGAGCTTTGTTTTCTGTTTCAAACATTTATGCTGTTTTATAAATGTTGGCTAATTATTTAATAGCGAAAGTAGAAAGAGGAGACTTGCAGACAGGAATCAACAGCAAGGAGGAGGGCAAATATGAGGAAGCAAGCAATATAGAGGATACATTTTCAACTTTAAATATCAAATCACACTGAAAATATGCGTGGTTATGAAGCTGATACTTACTAAAAAAAAAAAAAAAAAACTTATATAAGAAAGAATTATAACCCCTAACAACTTTTAGAGAGGAGGATGTGCCCCACAGGGGCAAGGCAGAGGAATGTTCTTTGGGTAGGGCTACTTTCAGAAGACACTAGGAGCAACAGATGGTTAAACTCTATAGTTTTGAACAACCGATCACAGCATACTTTACAGTAGCCATCACTTCTCCTGAGTAGGAGGAGGTAGCTGGAGACACTAAAAATCTGTGGGAGATTTGTACAGCTATCCATGGGAAGAATGCTATACCAAGTAAGCTGAGTGGTTCTGATTCAGTGCAGTATGTTTGGTTGGTTTGGTTTTGGCTTTTTTTCCTTGTAGCAAAAACATGAAATTGAGAAAGAGACATAATTGTTATTTACAGTGGCTGAGGAGGAAATGGAACGGCAATAGGGAGTTTATGGAGGATATAAAAATAGCAGGTAACTACTAGAAAGTTTGGCTGTGATCTTAATACTTTGCTTGTATGTCATACCTCATTCACTTGCATTTTTTCTAAAGTTAGTATTTTAGGGTAGGACTTGAGTCAGCCTTTTTGTATAGATCACCTGTACTATAATGAAGTTGTGATCTGGGTAAGAGACTTTGAACAGCGCCACAACGTGAATAAATAATAAAATGTTATTAATAAGAAACAGCAGCCCATCTGCACAAGATGCACAACCACCCTGAAATATATATATATATGTCAAGTGTAGATGAGTTGCAAACTTTGGCTTTCTTGAGGTAGTGTACGTTTCCAGTGTAGAGGAAGTTTCCTTAATCAATAAAAGGCTTCATCATTAAGAATGAACTACTTTTGTATGCAAATGGCCATTGAAAGAAAAAAGCATGCATATTCTAATATCAAACACAAGTTATCTGGGTCTAGCAGAACTTCCTGCCTTTGAGACTTTAAAATAAATATTATTTTTATATTAATTTTTATTATTTTGTGTTATTTATTGTAAGCATTCCAAGACAAGAGCTGTTGGTCATTTTCTAATTGTAAAGCAGTAGGACAATAGCATCTGAAGTAATACTCATGATGCAAAATAATTTCCTCAGAGGTCTTACCTACCTTTATGTTCCCTGCTGTCTTGAAATGTGAAGATATCAGGCAGATGACAAAGGGAAATATCAGCTGTCCATGGATAGAGACACCCTAATAAGCACTTAGCAAGATACTTAATGATTAACTATGTGCATTAATTAGATACAAGTGTTACATGTCATTAATAAATCTATACTTAATTACAATATTAAATACCTTATGTGTTTTATGATTAATTCCATAACTAAAGCAAGCATGTACATGTTTGTAAATAAGCAATGATTACAGAGTAATTATCGTTAGATTGACTAAAATGAATTGTTAACTGTGTCATTGTAACCTGCTCCTTTCACTCAGTCTTAAGAATGAATGAAAATTGTGGTTGGGAGTTGAAAGGAGGGAAGATTATTTCCCACCTTATTTGTGTATTCACATGAGAAAATTCTGTGCTGTGATTACTTCTTTGTATTTTCAGGTGAAGAAAGATAACGTAAAACAGATTCAGAAACAGCAGCCTATTTTAAAATAATACTCATTGCTCATAAGTACACTAATATATTATTTTGCAATTATTTGGCAAAACATTGTGTATTTATCTACAGTTCCTTAAGAGAATAGATATGAGAAAAGCTATGGGCATATTCATCTTCGAGTTAAAAATTACCATACAAAATGTTGTTTCTGACCCATTGAAAGTTGGACAAAGTCTTACTTAACATCAGCACAATCATACCATGATTGTTCTACACATAAGGAACTGGTTTAGTGCCTTAAGTTACTAAAATGCAATCGGAAAAAAAAATATGCAGTGTCTTAGAACTATAAATTGCATTCTTCATCCTTTAGAGGCAGATGTCTTGAGTGCCCACTAGTTTTCTAAATTCTAAAAATAAAAATCTGGTCCTTTTTTTTTTTTTTTTTCATACTCAGTTTTCCAAGAATGGCAAGCAGTTTCATTCTTATCCAGCGGGGCTTTTTCAATATGCATGTTCTTCAGTCATTTTCAGTTAATTTCTCTGGTATCACTTTGTATAGTAGGTATCAGAAAATGCCATGTAATTGAAAAAGTGATAGGAAGATGTTTCACCCACACTTGTTTCTGCTGTACCTCTTACGTCATCACTAAAAGATTTTGTATACTCTTAGGTTTCTTTTACAGAAAAGTAATGCTGGCTTAAGTGGAAGAGTTTCTGATTATCAGCTTTCCATTTCTGGAGGCTAACAACATCCCAATATTTATGAAGGGTTTGTTGTTATTTCCACTGCTATAACAGATGGGCTTTCACGTTAATAGCTTGTCCATCTGACTAGTTTCAGTTCTTTGCATGTATCCTAGCAGTAGAGAAAGGGCTATCTAAGCATGGCTGTGTGGACCATTCATGGAAATAAAGGCACATAATGGTCTTAGAATGTAAAGGGATATTGCAGTTTGTTCCTCTTTCTCCATAAATTATCATTAACTTATTTTGTGGATAAATGTCAATGTCAATGGAATTGCTAAACTGGGTTGTCTGCTTGTCTGAACACTTCTCTAGAATTAATGTGCTGTGTTGACATCACTTAATAAGCACATTGAGAGAGTGTTACTGACTTAAACAGGTATTTCATTCTGTCCCGGTTTTGGTGACAAAAGAGTAAAGTGGGTTTTGTTGGGAATAACAAAATCCAGAGTTAACAAGAGCCATTTTTATTCCACACCTGTTCTTGAAATACAAGCACATTCTCTAGGTTTTTCATCTGAAAGAATCATTAACGACATTAGCTGCAGTAATGACATACCAGTCAGCTCTCAGTGCAGATGGAAGTTTCCTGAACAGAGCTGGTGGCTAAGGCTCTTTGCTGACTCAGGAGATCACTATTGCATTATTTAACATTTTTGATTTTTGAAGTTATCACTGGAAACATGAGGGCTGGAAATATAGGCCATTATTACAGTTCTAAACCTTGATTTTCTAAGTGATGTCATAAAGTAATGTATTTTCACAATTAGGATATTTGAGAGCTCTAAAAATTTAAATAAAAAATGTTTCTTCTTTAGGGTGGCCATCACTTCATAACAGTAAAGTTTATGATCCACTTTTCCCAGAAAGAGAAGTATTTCACTACATTTCTCAACACATATACAAGGTTCTTACTGAGCAGTGCTGGTGCGATATTGGTACTTTTAATGTGACTGAATATTCAGTGACAGATTGTGAGAAAGATGAGAAAGGTGACAAAGCTGGAAGCAAGTAATTACTGTGAGTCTTCTCTTAATTGCAGAATGTAACTCTTCTATCTAGGACTATTAGGAGGAAGAGAGGAAATGAGAGAATGCTTGTGTTAGAGACAAAGATAATGAGTCTGAGCCATGGAAAATGCCTTGGTTCCTGGTTGTGCAGTTTAACTTTTTTGCAGAACCTTGGCTAGGAAGCTTGTTTTTTTGGTTTAATTCAGTGACACTTGTGAAATCTTCTCGGCTTCTGTTATAAGCACAAAGTATTAGTATTATTTGCCTTGTTTTCTGTGAATTTGCCCCAGGGTTAACTACTTCAGCCAAGTATTTCCATTTGTATTCACTAGTAGTTATATATACTGTATACCCGTGGGTCCCATCAGTCCCTGTTATGATTGTGACATGCTCAAAAAGGAAACTGAGCATTATATTTCTGAAGAAATTAGGGTCGGCTTCCCAGAAAATGTTCTGTACAAATCCAATTATACGTAATATTTGTAGAAATCAGAATTCCACTTTGTTTACTTTTCTCCTCTGTCCCAAGACTACGACTTGTTCACTGAACAATACTTCAAAGAGGAGATGATTTTATGACAGATGTCATATTCAGGAGCCGGCGGCCGTGTAAGCAAGAATATAGAGGAGTTACATAAAAGTGCAGAGGTATACACAGATATATGTGTCTTTCTATTATGGCTGGAATCCTGCACAGTCTCAAACTTTATTTTTAATACTGGTTTGTATTTACATTATATAGTTCACAATTTGTTTTGCCTGTAATTTCAAATATTTCTGTATTAGAAGTGTGATTGCAATTTTTAAAATAATTTTTCAGACATGAGAAATAACATTCTTTTTGATCATATATAAATTTTTATTTTCCCTTATCAAGAGCAACAACTTTGTACAGCCTTTACTTCTGTTTGCAGTTCTGCTCTTGAAGTAGTGCTGGCAGCTGGATAGTCAGTGATGAGCAAAAGCAACTTCAACATTTAAATATTATTGTCACAGCCAGGTGAGGGTTGATAACTTCAGCACTCCTTTCAAATGTCCCTATTTTCCAGAATCTGAAAGTGACAGACTTTTTCTTTTTTTTTTTTTCTTTTCTTTTCTTTTTTAAATAGTATTTATCCTCTATGCAGGCAGACTGAGAGAGTTGGGCTTCTTCAGCCTGGAGAAGGCTCAAGGGAAACTTCCCAGTAGTCTTCCAGTACCTAAAAGGGGACTACAGGAAATCCGGAGAGGGGCTTTTTGCAAGGGTATGTAGGGACAAGAGAAGGTGTAATGGCTTTAAACTGAAAGAGGGGAGATTTAAGTTAAGTATTAGGACGGAGTTCTTCCCTAAGAGGGTGGTGAGGCACTGGCACAGGTTACCTAGAGAAGTTGTGGCTGCCCCATCCTTGGCAGTGTTCAAGGCCAGGTTGGACAGGACTTGGAGCAACCCAGTCTAATGAGAGGTGTCACTGCCCATGGCAGGGCAGTTGGAACTGAATGATCTTTGGGGTCCCTTCCAACCTAAACCACTCTATGATTCTGTGATCTCAGGATATGTTTACTCAGAAGGTTTGTTTTGGTATTTCCAGCCTTTAAAGTATTCGCAGAGAAAGTCAATGCAAACTTAATTTCCTGGTCATACAAGTAGCCTTAACACATACTTTAGATAAAGTTAATAAGAATCATAGTAATATATAATATATTATTAGCAAAAAATGCATCTTTTATCAGTGCTTGGATTTTTTCAGCAGCTAGCAGAACTTGCAAAAAGCCCACATAAATTCAGAATTACTGCAGGAAACTGATTTTACTCTCTCTCATGAATTGCGAATTAATTTTGCTGCAGTTGTATTGTTCTAGCTCTTGTTCTTCGTAGCAGATGAGAATCTCTAGTTCAACTAAATTAAACTATTACAGCAGAATGCGATAGAGCCAGAAATTAAATATGGCTTGCATGCTCAAGTAATCGAAGCCATGCTTTTTTGGAAAGCAGCCCATAATAACTTAAAGATTATATAATTTTAACTCCTTGGTATTCCTTAGATGGTCCAAGTTCTCCACTGGATGTCATGGCCCAGATTCGTTAACTACTTTCTGCCAAAGACCTTCTGCATAATATTCCCAGCTGACTGCCTTTGTTTCACAAGTGCTTTAGCCAACAGGACACAATGAATTCAGGGTTTTGCAGTATTCAAATAGTATGAATCCAGCCTTGTTATGCTACCTCTGAGAAAATAGTCAAAATAACTGAATTTGTAACTTTTTAGAAGCACCAATATCTGTTTTAAGTAATAATGTTTTCATGATGCTTGTTTTAAAGACTTAATTACCCCTGCTGTCTTATCTTCTTACCTTATCTGCTGATCAGTGACCTGTTAATGCATGAAAATTGTCCTGCTTACTACTATGCTTCTCTTCCTAATTATCTTTTCGAAGAAGTTAAAAGAAGAAAAAGCAACCAAGCTTCCATTCCATCTTTGAACAAGTCTATGCTGTTACAAAGTCTCAATCCCTTCCCTGTTAGAGCTAAAAATTTGGGAGTTTCTTGTATAGGAGACAGCTAGAAAAAAAAAAAAAAACCAAAAAAACAACCACAAGTTTTTTAAAAATCTAAATTTGTTTTCTTTGTAAGCAGGAGATGCATCTTCTTCCTTTGGGAAGATACTATAGAACTGCCTTACATTTTGGTAGCATACATTAAGTACCTAAGAAAGTGTTAATGTAGGTTTTTAACAGAATTTTTAAGATAATGAAGTTAAAACATTTTCTAGTGTTCCAGTCTCACGTGGGATGCAAGACTGATTTGAAGGCTTTCTTATTACTTGGTCTTTTCCTGGCAGACCACATAACTGGTACAGTTACTGTTATTTTCAGTTGCCACTGGATTCTGAGTTCATACCAAATTCATAATAAATACCATGGAAGGTCATTCTGTATTCGACATTATAAAATCACTGTGTAATAAGAATCTGGGTAAATGTGTTGAAATACCTAAAGAAATCAGGTAACGACTCCTTCTGAGAGACTGTGAATTTCTGTCATAGTCCACATGGTCCCAGAGTGTGCAAGAATGTTTTTGCAAAGGCTTTGGGTGCTTATCGGCTCCTATTTACAAAATAAGAAATAACAGGAATTAAAGTGTCTATATTTTTAACTGCATGGCATCCTAATAATGTAATAAACAAACAAGTATTGTCTACTGGTAACTCCAGAGGAAAACTGTATGTGATAGACATTTGTATTTTCATCACTTTTCATTATGTTTTTGTGTGATTTGATGAGTGTTTTTACTGGCAAAATCAAAGCAGAAGAAACATACAGAAACAAAGTGGTCACTGTTGAAATTAAGAATCACCATGAAGATGCAGCAGTTTCATGTTCCAAATCTGCAACATACTTGTAAGCTTGGAACTGGTGCTACCTTTGATATTTCCAGGATCAACAGTCCATCTTCTGTAATTCTGAATATGCACCTAGGATTTTCAAAGTAAAAATTATTTCACTGCAGCTTTGAGGAACATATAGGATGGCATTCATCCGTTTATCACGTGCAAGGTTAATGAGAGACTTCATACAAAAAATCTGCAGTCCTAGAGATTAATTTGTTGGATAATATAAAATCCCTCATTTTCAGAGCTAAAAATCTGCTACGCATGATACATCATTTAAGTTGTGATAATGAATATATCCCTTCTATTAGAGCATTTCATTGTGTCTTTGAAATACTATGCACCTGTAGAAGACACAATTTACATGACAGTCATGACTGGCCAGCTAATCCATAGCAGACCTTAAAATCAAACCAAATTTATTTCACATTATTACTAGCCTGAAACGGTAGTTCTTCTCTCAAGTGGGCTTTAAACTTCTATTAAAACTTCCAATTTTTTTACAGTAACCTAAGAAATTCATTGGCAACCATTGGCCTGTAGAATTGTGTTTCACCTGCAATCATGAAACTGTGAGTGGTACAAGAAGTATCTGTGGAAGAATACTGAAGTCATGCATATATTCTGAAGTCAGATAGCAATTACCTTCTAAAGGCACAAGAGGGAAAACAAATGTGAAGTTACCTATATGAAACTTTCAGTAAAGTGAAAGAAAAATTTTAAGGTTCAGTATTGAGCGCTACTAGTGGGCCTGATAATATTGATGGTCACCAATAGTAGTTTCAAAAATAGTTGGTATTGTACAGCCTAGACCATGTCCAATGTTACAAGGGTGAATGAAGGAGTTTGTTCTTCTCTTTGATTTCAGCTTTTCTCTTTTTCTAGCATCTCAAGCCTACTGCTTTCTTACTCTACTTTGCAGTTTGATCAGTCAACCCATGGTGCGTTTAGTCAACCTATCTTTCCAAAACTCCTTTCCCCTTGAAGTATTTGCCACACTGAAATGAGACTAATAGTTTTCATGCTGTTGAGGTGTGCGTACTACTGTTACCTTAGGCTTTGGAGAAAATGTAGAAGAATTTTCCATAAAAGCAAAGTAAATTCTGCTCCTCTTTGGGATAAACTAACAGTTATATACTTAATCAGTGAGAATTTCTACAACCACTAAAGGGCAGTGCATGCCATATTATGGTTTCATTTGTGCAGCTTTTGAACTGTCCTTTCTATTAAGCAGTTTGAGACAGATAGAGCCTATTGCTGGACTTTATTTTCTGAGAGATTTGTGAGCTTGATGCAGTTTTTAAGATGTAAGATTAAAGGTCCACTATTTTGGGCAGGACACAAAGTGGAAAATTCTGCCTTTCTCTTGCTCCTGTTCAAAGGCCAACTGTCATATGCCTGTAGTAAGTAAAAGAGCTGCTTGTTATTGAAACAACATTTTTCTTGGCCAAAAATTGTCTTATGTTGTAAGAAGAATCATAATTTCAGTATTGGTGCTGAAACAGAAATACTGTGCAAATCTAACCATCTGATTATGCCAAACACAATGTGTGGTATTTACAGTGCAATTGAAACTCTTAGCTTCACTAATAAGCAAATCTGCTCAGGTTTTTTGTGATTAAACAAGTAAACATAATAAATGAAGATATTTGAAATCCTTCCTCTTATTCATGTGTTCTGACAAGTATACTTTATTTATTGATCAGGATGGCAATGTAGTAAATATGGAGTTGCTTACATTAAAAATTCAGCATCTTTTCAACATTCAGCTAGGAATACTCATGCAATATTCTTTGTGACATGGCTCTTTTACCACTACATGGTACCCGCTGGACGACGTTGATGTCTTTTTTTATGAATAACTACCACCTTACAGTATACTGTGTAAAAATACTGGTTTAGCAGGACAAGTCTGCCCTGAGTCGTTGTGCTGTTATATATGACAAGTATTGACCAAGTATGTGATAGAAGTATGTGGAATGTCAGAGCTGTGCTCAACGGTTACTGGGTTTATAGGTTAATTAGTCTTTTGTTGTTTTTCCTTGAATTTTCAAGGTTTTGAGGTTCCATTGAGAGGAACTGGAGAAGTTGTTACTGTAACGGCAAGTGAGAAATATAGCTTTTCTTTCTATATGCAGTAAGGGAAAAAAATTCTATGACAATCTGAATAAGAACTTATTCTTCTGGATAATTTTTCATAATCTGAAGGATAGTTTTTACTTTGATACCATTGTTTTCTCAACCGAATTCTAATGGCAGAAAGATTAAAGACTGTTTTCTCAGTTTGGATATGACAGGAATGCAAATGTGAAATTGATATTCAAGCATTTCAGAGAGAACATCCAGCCCAGTGGCTACTAGTCCCTCAGTCTCAGGTCTAATTGCTTAGTAACTCTATATAAGGCATTGCCATGTTACGGAGCTCCATCTGAACTGATAGAATATTGTACTTCGTTCAGGTTTTTTCTTTAGTTTGCCTTTCATAAGAAAGGTAGTATTCAAAGGTTACAATTGCTTCCTTTTTCCAACAAATAGGAATTCCAGGAACCTGTTTCTGTGTAGGGGAGAGTAAATGACCAAAGGAAGAAAAAAGTTTGTGCTTTCTGTACAGCTCTTCTTAAAAGGAAGAGATACTTGTGAAAAGGTATCAACTCCAGTACCTGATCTGCTTCTTTTAAAGCTGGTTCTTTTTACTGAATTACCCAGCATAAACCAAGCACATGCCAGAGCAGTAAAGACAGGCTACTTTATTGCATATTTTAATATGCTGTGCTTTTATTAGTGAATTGAGCAGCTGTGTTTTGTTTTTTCTTTATAAAGTCTTGGAATTTTTGAACAGTATAAAAATGTTATGCTATAAGAAAATAAAATATCATTAGTGCATACTGTTGAAGTTTTCAAATGATGCTGAGTATTTGAATCAAAAAAATAGGATCATCAGGGCTTTGTTAGTGTCCTTCTGAAAGGTGGCTCTTTGGTGTGGTCTCTCTTCAGGCAGTTTCCAGACCAGATTTTTGTGAGAGAAATGGCTGCAAGATGATAGCAATGGAGAGGTGACTTCTCTTTGAACAGTCTTATAATTGAAAGTGTGAAACCACTTAAATATTTGTATGACACTGAAGAGAATTCCTGAGATAAGAAATTAAGTTCCTGATACAAGTTGCTAGGTGTCAAATGGATTGCTTCTCTTGGGTGGCATTTTACAATAATGGGTTGAGGTCTTTCATACTTTTCCTTTTGTGTTATCATTTGGAGAACTGACTTCGATTTTTGGGGTGGGCTTTTATTTTTTTGCCACTAGACTATTAGGTAAAGAGATATACTAAATGTCTGCAAGAAACACCTTCTGTTTGTATAAGGAGATGAAACTTAAACACATGTAGTCCCTGCATTCCTAGTTGTCACAAGGATTACATGTCCTATCACTAATGGTTTTCATCATTGAGACCAATGTAGATTTTATGACTGAAGTATATCCAGTCTGCAGGGATGAAATTGCTAGCAGTTTGGTCCACATCTTTTTGGGGAGTCTGGTAATGTTGCATAGTCATGTATTGCAGAAGAGGCCATGTTCTGTTCTGATGTTCATCCACTCAGTGTCCCAGGCAGATCGCTGACAAAGCATGAGCCACAGCAGAAGATGTTGATGGTTAGCCTAAGGTCTTCTTGTCTCCGGTTGCTGGAGAAGAGGGGAGGCACACTGTGAGAACTCAGTGTTACAGGCCTGGCTGCTAGGGGAGCGACAGCAGTTAGCTGCTGAATGGAATGCATGAGTAGCACCAGCTCCAGCAGATGGGTCTCTGTGGTGTCCATGGTGGTGTGAGCTTCCAGTCCCCAGTGGGCTGACATTAATCTGCAAGGACTTACTACCTAGGGTGAGGTTGGAGAGTTTTAATAAAACAGCAGGCACTTCAGTTCCATGCCGTTGTCTTTCTCTTTATTTAGTCTGATGTTTTACAGTGGTATAAGCCATAAAGTATAAAGATGTGTGTTTTACAACTTTATTTTATAAAATATCCATAAAAGTCTATGTAGAAAACTTCCAATATTTAGAATAACCTTTTAAAGTGTATTTGTATATGTTTATTTTTTTTAAAAAAAATGAATTACTGGGATATGTTACTACTGAATGGTGTATAGCTTTTTAAAGAAGGAAAAGAAAAAAATCACTGCCAACTGCTGAACAGCTAATTCACTCAATATAAAACAAAGATGCATTTCTGTAGGCTAACGACATGCATCCCATCTCCTTGACAACTGCTCTAATTACCTCAGCTTGGACGATCAATATTTGATCTTTTTCCCACCATACAAACATGTCACTTTTACTCCATAGCTTTCCCTTAGCTTTTTGATAATTTGCAGCCAAGTGAAAATGGTCCTTTCTATTTGTTCTCCTTGGCTTGAGGCCAAGGGTTCTCTCAATAGCATAATGCAGTTCATTGATATGAATTTGTTGATCTCCTGGGTAGTTTTTCACAAGTTTAGGGCAATTAAAAACCTTTAGAAAGCATTTCAGTTGAAGTCAATAATTTTGCTTTTAGAAATTACTTCATCATTTTACGATCATTTTTGCTTCATCTGCTCATAAAACAACTTCAGAAGAAAGCACCTTTTTACTGAATAGTTTATATATGCATAAAAACCACATCTTTCAGACTTGGAATTAAGCAACAATTTAGAAGTAATTTAATTGGAATGCTTAATTTGTAAGAATAAGAAAATTTTAATTTGGTCTCTGAAAAGTAATCTTTTTTATATATGAAGATAATGAACCTTGATGAACTTTATCATAATTAAGGAAACTTTCTAAATGCATTTATGTCATTTAGCTTACCAAAGTAATCCAGTGTTGAGGTGAAGGTTGCTTTGTGCATTTTGTTTGGAATCATTCCTATTCAGACAGGTTTTTTCTCATAGACAGTTCTAGAGATATTGTAGGATTTACACATATTGTATCAGTATTATTTAATCCAGAAGGCAGGAGTTTACAGAGATTTTAATGTATATAACAGGCCATATATAAAAGGGTGCCATCTTTATTAGGAAAGTCAGAAAGGCTATCCACCTCTGTGGTGTTTTTTGCTGCTTATACAGATCTTCAAGTAGTACCACATGGGTTCAAAATACCAGATAACTCATTGTACAATCTCATGCAGAGAGGGAGTTAATGAACATCTTTTGACATCCAGGTAAAGAAAGTAGTTTGCTTGGAAAGGGGAAAGAGAACCAAGAAAGTTGTGGTTGCTTAGAGCTAGAATTTCAACATCCCTTTATGGAAAACAGGGAGGGGCATGTTCTGTCGTTTTGGAGTGAATGGTTTGAGGGTATTTAAACTTCTTGAAGCTGTTACACAAGCAAAAACGTTGTAATTGAGAAACAGACTAAAGATGGGGTTCTGTGGTGATAATTCTTTAAAGATTCTAATGATCCCTGAGTGACAGAAAATGGTGGAGCTTTTTGCTGAAAGATGAGCATATGCAAAGATTTCAGACAGCTTCACTTGGCAAGCATTTAATGTAATACTGACATACGTATCAAATACATTTGATATATGTATCAGGTACGTTTGATAAAGGGGGCAATGGCATTCATAAAAGTAAGTTAACTATAGCTGATGATGTTTGAAATTATACAGAAAGTTATTTGCATTTTATACTCAAAAATCACAACAGAAATCATGTACAAAATTCTGTACCCTGCTTAATTTTCTACGCTAAAATAGGAAGTGATCCTGTGAAGTAAGTGGTTGCTTCACACGAAGACCTGAGAAGGCTTTGACACGTGATAATTATGATAATCACAGAATCATAGAATAGTTAGGGTTGGAAAGGACTTCAAGATCATGTAGTTCCAAATCCCTGCTCTGGGCAGGGACACCTCCCACTAAACCATGTCACCCAAGGCTATGTCCAAGCCGGCCTTGAACACTGCCA
>JASSUY010046230.1:0-16925 GCA_032466535.1 Forpus xanthops | reverse complement strand
ACTTGGAGTATTGTGAGCAGTTCTGGTGTCCTCAACATAAAAAGGACATGGAACTGTTGGAAAAAGTCCAGAGGAGGTCCACAAGAATGATCAAGGGTCTGGAGCACCTCCTGTGTGAAGATAGGATGAGAAAGTTGGGGCTATTCAGCCTGGAGAAGCGCAGGCTGTGTGGAGACCTCATAGCAGCCTTCAAATATCTGAAGAAAGCCTATAGGGATGCTGGGGAGGGACTCTTTATTAGGGACTGTACTGAGAGGACAAGGAGTAATGAGTTCAAATTTAAACAGGGGAAGTTTAGAGTGGACCTGAGGAAGAAACTCTTTACTGTAAGGGTGGTGAGGCACTGGAATGGGCTGCCCAGAGAAGCTGTGAATGCTCCATTGCTGGCAGTGTTCAAGGTCGGGTTTGACATAGCCTTGAGTGACATGGTTTAATGGGAGGTGTCCCTGCCCCTGGCAGGGGTTTTGAACTAGATGATCTTAAGGTCCTTTCCAACCCTAACTATTCTATGATTCTATGATTCTATGATTTTTTTTTTTCTATACATACAGATATCTTTTTGGTTTGTTCATTTCTTTTTGATGAGTTGTCTGAACATATCTGTTAATACCTTTGCGTCTTAAAAAAAAAAAAAAATGCTGTTCTTTAAAGAATCTGTTAGATTGTACGGTATCTGGACAAGGTGTTACAGTGTAAAGATGTACTACTTTCAGACCCACACCCCAGGAACTACTCTAACAACACATAGCTAAATATGTTTACTCTACTTGTGTTTTCATGTAAGGGCTTCCTCTACAAGGCTTCTACAGAATTAAAAAAAAAAACTTATTGCTAATGACGCCTGTTACTACAACTGTATTATTAGTTATATGAAAATGTGTGACAGCATTTAGTTGAGAGCAAACACATTTATTATGTGCTAATTTTAAATAATATTAAAAACCTCTCTTGCAGGTAAAATAGCCCATAAATGAAAGGCCATAAAAAGAAGCAATAAACATAATTTCCAACTGTATAGAGTATTTGGGCATTAGTTTTCTTAGCAGATTTTCAAAAGGCCAAAGATTAGAGTAATTTAAATATGGATTATCAAAGAAAGTAAGACATTTTTTTCTTCATTTGGAATTATATGGCAATACTGAGGTAAAAAAGCATATATAAAAGCATATCTTGGACAAGTGACATCATGACCATGTCTTCCAAGCTCATTAGATGAATCTGGCATCTGCTGCAAAAACAAAGCATAGATAATTAGGGTTATCCAAAAGTCCTTTAGACATGTGCAAGGAATAAATAAAGAAATGCAGATGAACTCTTAGCTTTTCATGCTTGTAACATTTTGAGAGCAGAAGGTAGTGCAATGGAAGTAGCAACTGCATATTATCTTCAGAAACAGGAAAAAAGATCAATAAAATTAGCCTGGAGTGAAATACCAATGAAGCCCTGAGTGACTTATGATCACCATCACGGAAGGCAACAAATAGTGGATACAACAGCCCCTCACAGGGAGCACACTTGCAGGACAAGGCTGCTGCATATGGAGTCCACTGTGGAGCAGTGCTGACCACCAGCTGGTACCTGGTATGGCAAGTGGTTAAAACTTACCCTGCTTCTGTTGGGCCTGTGGTGCCCATTTGAACTGCATCGAACACTGGGTGCTCAGATGATATGAGAGTGTATGTGTGCATGTGTGTGTGTGTGTGCATGCTATGCAGCAGAACAGAAAACTTTCAATAGGAATTGCTTTCCCGCTACCATACCCATCCAGCTAAAGAAGTTATTTGGCTGAGTGATGTGTTTCTGTCCTTGCAGCTGCATCATCCTAAATTTGTTCCATACCAGGGACTCTGGGCTCTAAATCTGACTTGTGTCATGCTATAAATGCTGATAAGACAGTTTGATTGTCTGGAAGACAAACAAATTAATACTTTGCTAAGAATTTGAATAATAATATCCAGGTACAACTGCCAGCTCCTTTTCCCCATTTTCTAGAGAGGAAAACATCCAGCGGTACCACCTGAAACATCCAGAAAAGAAGGAAGAGCTGACCCTCTGTGTAAAGGTGCAATCAGAAAATATGTGAATCAAATTCCAGAATGCAGCAAAATTAATTGACAAATCAGTGTTAAATATAGGAATCTTAGGTTACATATCCTCAGGTAGACTACCTGTACAAGAAAATTATGAATATGAAGAATATGAAAAATAAAATTCAGCTCAAAGGGTGAGCTAAAAGTATGACTATTAAGTCATCTTAGAAATGACAGTATTTTTAATGTGTCCCATTACTTTCATCACATTCTCTTTTTCTTATTGTAGACATTTATTTTGTCCTTTTCCACAAAAAGAAGGGAATAAATATAACTGATATTCCAATGGGCAATATGCTGTCTAAAGCATGTATTAAGTATTCTAGGAATTTTTTTTTTAGCATATTTCTAAAAATTTATTTCCTTGTTCGCTAGGGAGTTTTTACACTACTTTGTTTCAGCTTTCAATGGTAATTGTTCATTCATTTTTAAAACTTTTTATACATGCAGATCTACTATCTGCACAAATAATACAGCTGGATTTATACATTGTTCTTAGACAACAAAGTGGAACACTAATTCATTATTTGTGAATTTAGACTGTCTCAGGAATCTATATTTTTAATCCATACTGGCTGTAATTCACTTGAATTCTTGAATGATAATGATATGAGGCAAGTAAATATGTTTGTTTGAAACATCAGTATGTGCGTATGGCTGCATGCATGTGTGTTTTATGAAAACAAATGTTTTTCTGTTCCAGCCAGTAAATTGTTTTGTTTTATCTCTTAATAGTTTTCTCCATCTGCTGTTTACTCCACTTGAGCATCAATAACTGTCGTGGTCTAAGCCCAGCTGGTAACTCAGTGCCAAGCAGCCGCTCACTCACTCCTCTACCTTCTTCCTCCCTCTCTTGGAGGGATGGGGAGGGGGATCGAAGGAATGTAGCTCCCACAGGTTGAGATAACAGCTCTCCAGTAATTAATGTATGACACAAACCACTACTGCTACCACCAGTCATAATAATGAGAAGGAAAATAACAAGGGAAGAGAATACAACTGCTCACCACTTGCCGACTGATACCCAGCCCGACCTGAGCAGTGAGCTAACCCTTCCAGGTAGCTGACCCCAGTTTATATAGTGGGCACGATGTGCTGTGGTATGGAATACCTCTTTGGCTATTTTGGGTCAGGTGTCCTGTCTCTGCTTCCTCCCAGCTTTCCCTCCTCCCTGGCAGAGCATGAGACTCAGAATGCCCTTGGTCAGAGTAAACATTATTGAGCAGCAACTAAAAACATCATTGTTATAAGTGCTGTTCTCATGCTGAAAGTCAAAAACACAGCACTGTGCCAGATAGTAGAAAAATTATTGTTACTACTGAACCCAGGACAATAACTTATGTGGAGATAAAAAATTTCATGCAACCAAAAAATATGTTACTAATCCAAAAGAAAAAAGCAGACTTTTCATTAGGGACTGTAGCGGTAAGACAAGGGATAACGGGTTCAGACTTAAACAGGAGAAGTTTAGATTGGATATAAGGAAGAAAATCTTTACTGTTAGGGAGGTGAGGCACAGGAATGGGCTGTCCAGGGAAGCTGTCAATGCTTCATCTGTGGTGGTGTTGAAGGCCAGGTTAGACAGAGCCTTGGGTGACATGGTTTAGTAGGAGTTGTCCCTGCCCATGGCAGGAGGGTTGAAACTAGATGATCTTAAGGTCCTTTCCAACCCTAACTATTCTATGATTCTATGTATCTTGAAATCTATTCTGTTGGGATCTATGCACCCTAGAACCCTAGAAATTTCATGTAAATTATATATTATTTTATTATTTTCTATAACATTTAAAATTGAACTGTTAGTTCGCAGTTGAAAGCACGTAATCTGACTTATGTTAGAAGTCTATATTACAATAAAAGGACCCTCATTTCTCTGCATTACCTATAGAGCTGTAAGGCATGTTGTTCTAATGTATTCATCTTCAGCACAGAAAGCTATATTTGACTGTATAAATAAAGAATATTATTTTCCTACATTCACAGAGCTGAAGGCCTGAAGACAATTAGATTACCAAGCCTGACCTTCTAAATGCCATAATAAGGACCCATGTTTTTCACATTTTCACTGTAACAAAACCTGCCAGGATTACCAGTATTACTTATGAAGCACTGATTAAATACATTAGCTAAAAATTGGAAAGGTACCAGTGGTGAAGCAATAGATTCCTTCTTTTATTAGCATTGTATACATTAATATTAAACTTTTACAGTGTTATTTTACATACAATTTGTTGGCTGTCATGCAAACAGGAATTAACTTCTGTAGCATATCAAAACCAGTTTGGAATTTCAGAGTAGGAAGGTTTGCCCAATGGTATCTTGGGTGCAGTACACAATCTTTAATTTTTTTTTGCTATCATGTTCCTCACAGTTATGACACATAAGTCTTGCTGTATCATCCTATAGATTTGAATACCTCATGGCCATTTACTTGTACCCAGAAATTTTACTCAAAATGCCTTGAGTTTCATAGCTTTCACGAAGGTTGCAAAATCAGTTACTTGACTAAATAAAAAGAATGTTGACTGAACAGTTATGATATTTCATAAGGGCTAAAGACATTTTCCTTGTTTTTATTTCTTAGCATCAGAAATCTTCATGTGTCTTTTAATGTTTTTAGTCTAACTCAGCTTTAAACTCTGCAACACGTTTTACATGGGCACAGTTGGTTTATCGAACTGTTTAGTTGTCAAAATTTTCATTTACCGCCCAGTTCCATGGCAGTCCTTGTATCTCCTCCACTCTGTTTGCCATATTATTAATTCTCAACCAGTTTAGGCCCAGAGAGTTACAAAAAAAAGTAGACAAAGATGTTTTATGAATAAAATTAATCTTCATTTATTTGTGCTTCTGATTATAACACTTAATAAAAACATTTTTGCAAGGACCAGCTACCTGTACATCCAGAGTACAATTAATGGTTTCAGTAGCTCCTAATGTCAGTACTTTATAACACAGAACTGGAGCTATTACCTCCAAGGAATACCCTTTGAAAATCACTAGCAAAAAAAACAGCAAAAAGAAGGTTCTTGCAAGACTCAGAAATAAGGAGCTTTAGTTCTGAACAGCCTAAATAGTATAAATATATCATAGAACCCAAGAAGGGAACAGATGTTGATGCTGTGACCTTCATGAAAGCTATGAAACTCAAGGCATTTTCAGTAAAAGTTCCGGATATAGGTAAATGACCATGAAGTATTAAAATCTGTAGGATGATACAATAATACTTATGTGTCATAACTGAGAGGAACATGATGGCAAAAAAAAAATTAAAGACTGTAAACTGCACACAAGCAATGTTACTAAGTTTTGAAAAGGGATCCTAGATTAAACAGTTGCCTGAATGCAAAAATAAATCAGAGAGAGTTCACCTTAGTTTTAGTTGATTGAAAGTCTAGGGTGCTGGTCCAGCCTTCCTGGGTTGGTAGAGAGCATTGGTGAATTCTGCCAGACTCTGCCCCTTCTTAGCTACAAGTGAGTCTTGTGCCCTATTTATCTTAATTATCTGCCATACGGAGGAAATATTTCCCCATGTTTGCACGTGAAGCTTAGATCAGTAGCTCAGTCTAAACACTTAATAACCAAAGCAAAAATCAAAGAAGAAGATAGAAAACTGGTACTTAGGATAAAACCCTTCCTTGGTTTCAAGTTTAAAAAAAAAAAAAAGATAAGCCAAATTATTTTGTTAATATGTAATTGAATTTATGTGTATTTCTTTCAAATACTCATTGAAATATGCAATTCTCATGTGTATGTCTTAGCATCAAAGACTCCATTTATTTATAAAATTGTAAATTTCATTATATGGTAAATAAGTTTACACACTATAAAAAGCTCAACAATGGCTGGAAATGGGATGGGTTTAGGAGTGTGAAGCTAATGAATTATATAAATCTGCTGTATATGCAAACTTCATGCTCTTCCAAGACCGTGACTAATAACTTGGTTTTTGCTGGATTCTCAGATCTCCTATGTAAATTATTAATTTCAAATGTTCCCTTTCACTGGCAGATTCTAAGAATAGCCAGTATCCTGCATCTGCACACCTTTGCATCTTCAGAGTCTTTCTAAAATAGACTATATTCCCTATTAAAGAATATGACTTTCCATTGATTCTCATAGACACTAGATCATATGCTACTAATTCCTCTTCTTGTATTTTTCTAAATGCTGAAGTGTCTGCACCTATGAAGACACCTAGAATTATCCTGGTACTACCTGCTTAAATGAAGGTTAAGAAAAAAGATTTGTGTTTTCTTTCATGGTGTGAAATACACAAGTTTTAGAGGTCATAAACTGGAAATTAAATAGCTCTGGGGGTTTGTATTTGACCTGATACAGAGTGAAATGTAGAAATGAAACAAAAGTTTTATCTCTTACCCGAGCTGGTTCTTTTCACCAAACATAAACTGTCTTCCTCAAGGAAAAGATGAACAGCACTTCCTACACATATGATGGGGGGAGGGGGGAAACAAACAAAACCAAACCAAAACAAAGCATAACAAAAAACCCCACAAAACCAAAAAAAAAAAAACAAAAACAAAAAACCACACACACAAAAAAATCCACAAACAAAAAAAAACAACAACCAAAACAGAGCAAACAGGGACTACCGTATTTCCATGGGAAGCAAAATCTTACATGAATACGTTATATTGTCTTGTATCATTTATCCTAATACATTTGAAGCTTATTGTCATGGTTTAAGCCCAGAGGGCAACCCAAAACCACTCAGCTACTTGCTCATTCACCCATCTTCCTCCCCCATCAACTGGAAGGATGGGGAGAGGATCGAAGGAATGTAGCTCCCACAGGTTGAGATAAGAACAGTATAGTAACTAAGGTATAACACAAGCCACTACTGCTACCACCAATAATAATGAAAAGGGAAATAACCAGGGAAGGGAATGCAACTGCTCACCACTTGCAGACTGATGCCCAGCCCAACACAAGCAGTGATCTAACCCTTCCAGGTAACTGACTCCAGTTTATATAGTGGGCATGACATGCTGTGGTATGGAATACCTCTTTGGCTAGTTTGGGACAAGTGTCCTGTCTCTGCTTCCTCCCAGTTTTCCCTCCTCCCTGGCAGAGTGACACTCAGAAAGTCCTTGGTTGGAGTAAACATTATTTAGTAACAACTAAAATCGTAGGTGTTTTCAGCTCTGTTCCTAAGCAAAAACTCACTACCAGCTAAGAAGAAGGAGAAAAATTACTGCTACTGCTGAATCCAGGACACTTATTAAGATCAGTTTTGATTTATAAAATATGATTATAACAATGATGAAGAAATTTTGCCATTCCAGGTCATCCTGCTTGAATCTTCTGTGAAGTTTCAACGATTAATACGTGACAATGCCACCCTACCAATAGCAACAGCTTGTGCTTTCATAAACAAAAAAATTTGAATTAATTCAAGGTGCAAGCAGATGGAGAATTTGGCTCAGAAGGCAGAAAGCTACTTTTTGATCAAAAAGATGAGTACTCTTCTGTTTCACAGTCTTGCATCCATAAAATGAAGGTTCTTAAGATAGTATCTCTGAATTGTCCATGATCAAGCAAAAGGCGAAATTCTTACACAGTTAATTAAAAAGCAAAAAAAAATCCAGCCTACCAACCAACTAAAAAACCTTACAACTAAGTGCTTTTTATATTTACATCTTCATTGTGTGCAGTTGTGTGACAACAGCAGTCAGACTGTTGTCAAATAACCTGCCTTCTGCAATGGAGATGCAGGAATAGTCATGATATATACATAAAGAAAAAGATTAAGAAATAATGACAAGCTAATAAAAGAGACTTGGACAGCCTGATATATTGTTGCCTCCTGTTATTTATTAAGATCTCTTCAATACTTTGGTTATCTAAGTACTATTTTTTTTTTTAATTAATTTCTCTATGTTACATTAAGAAACCATTGCATTCATTTCAGAAGAAAAATTTTTAGGTGAAATATATATTCTACATCTAAACCTCTTATAGTATGGATCTTTTGAAAGTGATTCTCTCTGAAAATTATCAAGCTTTGGTTAATTACGAACTTTCTTAACTGAAATATAAATGCTTATATCTGCACTGTGTGTCTAAGTTGGTGATTTTACATATATTCATACACTAATTATTGGTATGCTACTCATTCTATTGAATTTAGTTCATTATCTCTGTTTAAAGCAAAGCATACACAGAAGAATGTTCTTGACCTGTTTCTTAATAATAGTTTGTTCGAATGTCTAGTTAACAGCAGACTATTTTTCATCCTTATAAGCATTTTTCCTTGTGAATCCAACTGATATGAAACAAGATAATTACCTTGAAATATTGTCTTTGTAAGAACTATCCCTTGCATTATTTCTACCAGTGAAAATCCCTGAGAAGAAAAAAGTCCTCACTGAGATAAAACAGCAGAAACTCTACCTGTTGGAGAGTTATCACAATCATAAACCTACTCTTAAAAAATATCATTCTTATCTATATGATTTATTTGCTGCATGCTTATTTAGAAAAAAAAAATCAGTGACAAAAAATGATTTTGACTATCATGTATTCAATTTGCTCATGTCAGTCTGCAGTGGTATCCAAAAAATATATAGGTGAAATTATTTTATTCATAATTACTGAGTATTGCAGGTTTTTGTGAATAATATAGGAATACTAAAGTATAAGAATTTACAACTAATCAAAACATCTATTACTTAAACAGATTATTTTACGCTGAAATAATTTCTTCAGTGATGCATTATTTTAGATTAAATCACTGGGAACTCTAATATTTTGAACAATTAAAGAAAAACACAATATGCATTATAATGTTAGGCTAAAAATGTGTGATAGTCTTGTGAAACAAATGAGGCTTGATAGGGCCAGGATATCAGAATCATAGAATAGGGCTGGAAAAGACCTTAAGATCATCTAGTTCCAACCCCCCTGGAATGGAGAGGGACACCTTCCACTAAACCGTGTCACCCAAGGCTCTGTCCAACCTGGCCTTGAACACCACCAGGGATAGAGCATTCACAACTTCCCTGGGAAACCCATTCCAGGGCCCCACTACCCTCCCAGGAAAAGAATTTCTTCCTTATAGCAAATCTAAACTCTTTAGGAAAGCAGTGAAATACAGACAAGGATGTATATCCTTTTATGTTCTCTTTTACATTCTCTTTTCACCATACCTTTGTAACCCATTGCTCACATCTATTTACCTACCATTAGGAAAACTTAAGTTTTATTCAAGTAGTGCTTAAACCCTGTATTGAACCCCTACTGAAGCAAAGGTAGAAAAGAACTATAGCATATACAACCATCATCTCCCTTGCTTCTTTACAGTTGCCGCAAAGAAGTAGAAACAAAAAATAAGAAAAAATCAAAATACAAAAACATTTTAATTCTCCATGGCAGAATATACATTATTAAAATCACAAAAAAGATTTGGCTTGAAATCTCTGTAACTGAAGAATAAAGGAGACCCTGCCCAAAACAAGGTAAGCGGTAAGCACGAAGTGTTGCCTCCTATCAGCTGTTGGAAATGAACACAACTGCTCTGTTAGAGATAGCATGTTAGTTTTCACATGACTGTTGGCTGCTTGCCTTTGCTTTTGACTCTTATGAAATATGTGTTGTGAGAAAGAGCGTAATTACAAAAAAAAACTGTTTGAAAGTACTATTTTGAGTGTTTAGAAAAGAAAATATAATTAAAGAGAGGGATACATACCTCCAGAGAGAGAGAATGCACAATCATTTGTAACTGTGGCTGAGGGTAAGGTAAGCGAAGGAAAGAATATATGATAAAGACTATTTAGAAGTTTAGACAGTAATATAGGTTTAAATCCTTTAGAGAATGCTTCAATCAAAACATTTTGGAGGCATTCTTTAGATATTTGAAGAGTTTTGGATTAGGCCCATTGAGTTTGTACATGAATCTTTGTCTGTCTGTTAAACTAACAGCAAGTCTAGCTATGTCCCCTCAGGAATATGCAACATAATACAGCTTAGACCTATTTTTATTAGACAAAGGTTGATGAAAATAAAAGTACTTCTACAGTTATTGAGACTTATTAGGATTTGCAGGCATAGAAATAAAGTTGAATTTTGAACCTATCATTTGGGATGTGTAGTATCTCATTTCGTTTGCAGTATAAGGTTTCAGCAGGATTTGGTGGAAATCATGTTAATCATAGCAGGTTCACAAGACTCTGGCCCAGTACAGATAGTAGAGAGTTCCAAAAACTTTCCTGGAAAAGGTTTGTTGGTGGCTCTGCCATATAAACCTGCATTTATTCTGATTAGATAAATGGAGAACAGATTAAATTAAAGTAGCAATTTTGTTTTAGTTTAATTTAGATTCTAGCTTAGAGACTAGATGCTGGAAAATTTGCAGTTGAAAGTGAAACTTAGCCCAAACTGCAGTAAAAGTATACAGTACTTAACATATAGATAGCAGATTTTCATAGTATCCTGTGAGCATTTTATGGTTTTGAAGTCTTAATTCAAGGAAGCATTCACTGATTAACTGCATGTAAGTTTAAGAATTCATAATTAAATGAAGTAACAATAATGCTGCAGAAAAGTGGGTCTCCATGGAAATCTGTTCTCTCGACTGAGATCCCCTGGTGATCTCAAGTTCCATACCTCAGAGATCAGCAGTGACTCAAAGGACAGAACAATATATTTTCAACAGATTTCTGCAATCTGTATATATTTCTCTGGTAGTACACAAATAAATACTTAAAAGGATTTTAGACAACATTGTGGAAAACAATAGAATAAAAAGAAGTAAAGCTCTGTTTATCTGTTTAAACAGGTAAACTGGGCCCTCAGGATATTGAATTTTTTATCAATAACCTTTAATAATAATAAATGAAAAAAAGTGGGGAGACACTTTTATATGGAGAATAGCATCAGCTAGTAGCTTTTAGTAGAAAAGGTATCTGCAACACTGTTGAGACATATTTGTAAATCATGATAGAATCATAGAATGCTTGGTGTTGGAAGGAATCTTAAGACCATCTACTTGCAACACCCCTGCTGTTAGTAGGGACACCTTCCACTAAACCAGGTTATTCAAAGCGACATCCAACCTGGTTTTGAACACTCTCAGGGATGGGGCAGCCACAGCTTCTCTGGGAACCTCTGCCAATATCCCACCAGCCTCATAGAGAAGAATTTTTTCCTAATATCTAATTTAAATCTTCTCTTCACAGTAACTGTCACAGTGACATGTTTGAAAATATGTGACATTATTTTATGTTGGGTTTTGGGATTTGTTGCCTTTGTTTTTTGTTGGTTGGTTAGATGATTTTTTTGATAGGTGTTTTGTTATGTTTTTTTCCCATTAGACTGCGATACATCAATTTACTGCTCAATAGATGACTTAATGTTTTTAAAATCAAACCCCATCTACATGAAAACTGAAGTTCTGAAATATATCTAAATACATATGCAAACTTTTACACACACATATATTTTTTTTAAAAAAAGAATGATAAACTTCAAGAGCTAAAAGATTTATCTATATAAAACAAAAATAATCCCATTTATTTTTGAGAAGTCTGCAATTTTTATACATAAAACTGATATCTGATAGAGGATACACATTGGAAAAAAATATTATTATCTGAAACCAAGGCTTTGACATGCACAAAAATAATTACTTCTGACTACTACATCAGATGATATTATAATATATTAATTTTCTCATTTAGACATTGGGCTATGAAGTTGTCTAATACTCAAAGGTAATCTTATACCTATTGGAAGTGTATTTTTCCCTATAAAACATATATAAGAAATTAAAAAATATATAGTGCATAGCTTTACAATTTTTATTTGTCTGTCTGGTTTCATTCAGAAATTCTAACACCTATGGTTTTGTGGTCAGCAAACATGCTAACAGCTTGCAACTTGCTATTACCAGTATCTATTTTAAGCAATTTTGCCTCATAAAGTCATTCACAAGCGATTTACTTGAGACAGGCAAACATAATCATTATTACTCTGAAGCCACTGTGACCGGGGTCAGACCTGGTGAAACCAGATGCTTCTTAATGATACCAAATTTCCTTGTAAATGCCACTCAGAGAAATTCACTAATCACAAGTTGCTATCAGGCCATAGCAAGACTCCCTATCAAACAATAGTCCTATAGAGATTATTTGAAAGCCATCCGAAGGGTCAGGTGTTGCCAACAGGAGCATTAAAATCTCATTTATACTTGTTTACAGCTAGCTGCTGTCAAAGGCCCATGAGATGGGAAGGAGAAACATAATGTATCCATAATTTTTTCAAGTCACTTTTACCCTCACTGTTCAAATGAAAAAGAAACTTACTGCCTCTAAATCACAGGCAAACAGTCTAAGAGATGAATTCAGAAATATACATATACAAGTACATTTCAAATACTCTGTGTTATTCTGCTTGGTGCTGAGCTGCTGCTCCAGAAAGATGCCCATATCTCACAGTCCCTTCTCACCTGACAGTCCTAGGCTTGCCTTAGACAGCTTGCATCATCTAAAATGACACTTGTCAACTATGTTTACATGTAACTACTGCTTTTTCATTGTACTATGAGAGTAAAGACTGTTTTCTTCCCTTGAATACTAAACAACAGATAAAATGTGTGTCTAGAATATTATTCATGAACAAAAGATATAGGTTTCCCTCTGTTCATTAAATGTGTAGATCACATTTACTGTAAAGCAAGGAGTTTGAGAATGCTGCTTCACAAAAAACACCCCAACATAGTAACAGGCACCCAATTGCTTAAGATAGGTACCTGAGGAAAGGTTATGTAGCGCATAATACATCAGGAGGTGGTATAATGTTCTCCTGTATGTTTGAGCCCAAGTAAAATTACAAAAAACTCCATAGAACTACAAATTACTCCTATAGCTACAAACTGGGATGAAGACGATCCTAAGTGCAGCATCAGACAGTCCTTATGTGACAAAAGATGACCCAGCAGGGAATAAGAATGGCCAGGCAGAACAATGAGCTTTATCTGGAACTTGGGCTGGGGTGGCGGGGAGGGAGGAGAATGAGAGTTTAAGACCTTAG
The DNA here is from genome assembly GCA_032466535.1 of Forpus xanthops. Lineage (NCBI taxonomy): Eukaryota > Metazoa > Chordata > Aves > Psittaciformes > Psittacidae > Forpus > Forpus xanthops. The sequence continues at coordinate 3,786 of JASSUY010046230.1, read as the reverse complement.
GAACTAGGGGCAGGCAACTCAGGAAGACTACAGGGTGAGATTATGGAGGAAGAAAATTAGAAGTGTCAAAGCCCAGCTACAAGTTAATCTGGCTACTGCCTTAACAGGCAATCAAAAAACTTCCTATAAATGCATTAGCAAAAAAAGGAGGGCTAAAGAGAATCTACATCCATTATTGGATGGCAGGGGTTGTGTGTGGAAGACAGTGAAAAAATGCAAGGGAAAGGTTGAGGTACTTAATACCCTCTTTGCCTTACTCTTTAATAGTAAGATCAATTGTTCTTGAGTTACCTAGCTCCCTGTGGCAGAAGACAGGGATAGGAAGCCAAATAAAACCCCAATAATCCAAGAGAAAGTGGTCAGTGACCTGCTAAATCACTTACACACATGGGCTGGATGGGATCCACCCAAGGCTACTCAAAGAGCTGGCAGAAGTGCTCACCAAGCTGCTTTAAATCATTTATCAGCAGTTCTAACTGGGGAGGTGACTGCTGACTGGAAGTTAGCAAATGTAATGACTGAAAGGAGGATCTGGCAAACTAGTGCCTGTCAGGCTGGTCCTGTTGCTGGGTTGGGTCATGGAGCAGATCATCTTGAGTACCATCATGCAGCATGTGCAGCACAATGAGGTAACCAGGCACAGTCAGCATGGGTTTATGAAAGGCAGGTCCTGCTCAGCTAACCTGATCTCCTTCTATGAAAACATGACCCACTTAGTGAATGGGGGAAAGGCTGTGGATGTTGCTTAACTGGATTTTAGTAAAGGCTTTGACACCGCTTCCCACATGATTCTCCTGGGAATGGAATGCTGGAAGATGGAATGGAAAATGACTGCTCACGGCATACTCTTTGCTAGATAAAAAAACTGTCTGGATGGCTGAGCCCAAAGAATGGTAGTAAATGGAGTTAAACACAGTTGGCGGCTGATCACAACTGATGTTCTTCAGGGCTCTATATAGGGGCCAGTTCTATTTAATACCTTTATCTAAGGTATTGAGTGCACTCTAGAAGTTTGCAGACAATGCCAAGTTGTCTGGGAGTACTGATCAGCTGGATGATAGGAAGGCTCTGCAGAGGGATCTGGACAGGCTGGATTGACGGTCTGAGGCCAAAGTTGAGTTTCAACAAGGCAAAGTGCCCTGTTGGCCAGTAAGGCAAACAACATCCTGGCTTGTAAGAGAAGCAGTGTGTCCAGCAGGACTAGAGAACTGATTGTCCCCCTGTACTTGACTCTGGTGAGGTCTCATTTCTAATTCTGTTCCGTTCTGGATCCCTCACTACAGATGTGAGGTGCTGGAGAGAAGTGCCATGAAGCTGAAGGGTCTAGAGAGCAGGTCTCAGGAATGGCTGATGGAACTAGGGTTATTTAGTGTGGAGAAAAGGAGATTCAGGGAAGACCTTATTGTTCTCTACAACTATGTGAAAGAAAGTCATAGCTAGGTGGGTGTCAATTGCTTTTCTGAAGTAAAAATTGATATGACAAGAGCAAACAGCCTCAAGTTGGGCCAGGGAAGGTTCAGTTTGGAGATGAGGAAAAATTTCTTCCCTGAAATGGTTGTCAAGCACTAAAACAGATTGCCCTTTAAGTGTTTGAGCCACCATCCCTGGAGGTATTTAAAAGGCATGTAAATGTGGAATTTAGGGACTTGGTTTAGGACTTAACTTGGCAACTCCAGAGTAATGGTTGGGCTTGATGACTTTACAGGTCTTTTTGCAACCTAAATAATTTTATAATTCCAAAAGTTGTACAGCTTCTGTTAGTGTTGTTGACTCAAAGAAGAAAACAGACCAAATCAAAGTGAAAACCAGACTCCCTTTATACATTTATTTGAAATGTGCAAGCTTTGAAATACATGCAATTTCAGTGGTAAAGTTTTACATAAGACTGCAATGTCTGATATTGATTTGTTCAGTATTAAACTATATGTGGGGTAATATTTGGGGACACATCATGACATTTATGTGGTGCAATGAAAGCTTTTGAAACACATAGCAATTCAATGTCATTCTGCAATCTTTGTGTACCTTTCTCTTCTGGTCTTAACCAAGAAATCCCATTAACCTCAATGTCAGCAGACTTCTAAAAAGCAGAATAGTAGTCCTCAACTTTATTCCTGTGTACAACAGACACCATACAAATTATTTAAACATTCTAAGTTGATCTATATCTGATATTAAGTAGTCTTCATTTAGAATACTACTCAGTAAAAAAGAAGAGAGTGAAAAAGTAATTTCAGCTATTAAAATTTGCTTACTAGTATTCCATGTAGGCTTGTAAGAAGTTATTGGAGGTAACAGATTTTAGAGGATGCAGAGGAAGTTTGCTTGGCAAGTTTAGTAGTGAAGATCATTATACTAATTACAGTAAAGTACAACCAGGGTAATTACATGTTAGCAATTGACATATTTATTGTTAATGATAGGGGTTGCATTTTCAGCTTGTTTTTCTTTTCATAAATGAGAAGATAAGCATATTGGATTGCTTTTTTTTTTTTGGTTTGTGGTTTGTTTTGGTGGTTTTTTTATGTTCAATTTTTAGAAGTTCCTTACTTTTTGAATTGAGTAGTCCTTACTGAGAATATAAATTTAAATATGTAATCTTTTTCTTAATGAAATTTATGTGAATGAATAGGAAGATATATCTCAGTACTTTATCATGCTACTCACAAAATTACAATCATAACAGCTACTCAGTGGACTAATCGATTAATGGATGTTTAAAAAAAAGCCCCAAACAATCAAAATCATGAAGTTCAACAAGACCAAGTGCAATGCCCTGCATCTGAGTCTGAGCAATTTCCAGCTGTGTTTCTCCCTTTCTACTTCGCTCTTGTGAGACCTTGTCTAGAGTAGTTCATCCAGTTCCAGAGCCTCCAGGGCAAGAAAGGCCATAAAAATCATAGAAGCATACAATCATAGAATGGTTTGGGCTGGAAAAGACCATAAAGATCATCTAGCTCCAAATCCCTACCATAAGCAGGGACACCTTCCACTAGACCAGGTTGCTCAAAGCCCAGTCCAATTGGGCCTTGAACACTTCCAGGGATGAGGCAGCCACAACTTCTCTGAACAACCTGTGCCAATGCCTCCCCACTCTCATATTAAAGAATTTCTTCCTAATATGTAATCTAAATCTACGTTTTTCTAATTTAAAGCCATTTCTTCTTGTCCTCTCAAATCATGGCCTTGTAAAAATGATAAGAAAGCTAGAATAGTTCTCCTCTGAATGAAGGCTGAGAGAGTTGTCATTGTTCAGGCTGGAGAGGAGAAGGCTCTGGGAAGACCTTATTGTGACCCTTCAGTGTAGAGAAGGGACTTATAAGAAAGATGGAGAGAGGCTTTTCACAAAGACCTGTAGTAGTATGACTAGGGGTCATTTTTCTAAACTGAAAGAAGATAGGTTTAGATTGGACAAAAAGAATAAATTTCTTACGATGAAGCTAGTGAAACACTGGAACAGGTTGCCAAGAGAAGTTGTGGATACCTCATCATTGGAAGTATTCAAGGCGAGGCTGGATGGGGTTTTGAGCAGCCTCATCTAGTGAAAGATGTCCCTGGCCACAGCAGCAGGGCTGGACTAAATGACCTTTGGAGGTCTCTTCCAACCCAAACCATTCTATGATTCTGTGATACTGTGTATTTTCTGATAAAGTTTGCTCTAAAAAGGTGCTGTGGTTTAAGGTTCTCATGCAGTTCTGCTCACTCACTCCCCCCCTCTTTCTTCCCCAGTCCTGGGGGGATGGGGAGGAGAATCAAAAGAATGCAACTCCCACAGGTTGAGATAAG
>JASSUY010046225.1:0-23363 GCA_032466535.1 Forpus xanthops | reverse complement strand
ATTAAACTTACAGGAGTCTCTATTAGGTTCTAGTACTCAACTTTGACTGAATATGGAAGCTTAAGTTATCACCCGTAAGATAAGCTGCTAAAACTGCTTCATGCTTTCTATCTCCGTTTGTGGGGTACTCTGATATAGCCTAAAATTTAAACCAAACTTTCCCTTCAAACTGGGATGCAATAAGAGAGCATGAATTATTCCAGAAGTGAGATGATCACCTAATTAAACAAGATAAAAGATGATCTCATGTTTTAAGCATACTTTATCCACTACTGTTTCAGTGTAACGTGTAATCACCTCATAAAAAACTTCATCTCCAAAAAAATCATGAAGATTAATTATCCGTGCTGTGACCCATTAATTTTTTGTTTATTTTGTTCGGTAACTGCCTTTCTATATCTCTGTCAAGGGCAAACATCAAGTTCTCTATTTTTTGTTTATATGAGAGATATCATTTGCCCATCTTATATAAGGATACATTGTAAGACTTGTGTTCTAGTCCCTTCACCAGCTTCATTGCCTTTCTTTGGACACAACATTGGACTTCGCCGCAACATGTTGATCTCCTGGCTCTAATACCAATTTGGTTTATACTACTCACACTCGTGAAAATGCATTGGCCTTTCTGATTTCACCCTATATAAGCATATATGCACTAAGGAAAAATGCTGTTTTGAATTTGTGCTTGCTTTCACCCAACCCACCTGACTCTTGCAGATAAAAACGATTCTATCACTGTTAATAATGCAAATCCAACATGCTTAGGAATGAGCGACTGGTGTGTTATTCTGCCTCATGTATTATTGAAAAAAAATTCAAAGTTCTCACTGCAGGTTATTTATCATCACCACTGGAGATGGCAAGAAGCTCATTTGCTTTGATCCCATTTCTTCAATTGACTTTGTAGCACTGGTAGTTGGAAAACTATTAAATTCTACCTGTAAACCTAACACAACTTATAAAGCATGATCCTTGCCTGCGTTTCACAGGTCAAAATAGATGTAAACCTGGCATTATGATGATCTATGGATGTTTTGCATTATCTGGCTATATAAGGAGAGAGTACTCAGTGATCAGAATATATTTGTGTATATATGTGTGTTTATTTATTTGCATATATCTGCATTCATTTAGTTTGAGATGGATGTCATCACAATGTCAGATGAAATTATTAGACTTCTCTAGATTTTCTTCTCTTCTGAGTATCAATGCAGCTCCACTGCAGTAACACATAAACTCCTATGTGATAATGTACAAAAATATTAGCAATTTACAAAGTTAATAAATTCTAGAGACTTTTCAACTCTACAAAAAGACAAAATTCAAACAGCTTTTCTCCTTTCCCATATTCCTTCTTAGCTTTGCAATTATTTCTTCTTACAAAAGCCTGGAAAACCTTTAGACTGCACTTATGTTTTACTGTAACTGCATTTCGAGTAAATGTACAGCTGTCAAGCACTTGCTTTCTTGATCCTGTAATCCTGTCAAAATAAGCATTTTATGAGGTTTCAGGACAGATGTATTTCTTATATTTGCAAAAGAAACAATGGTTTGTAGGACAGGTTAAGGGGCTTATTTCCCCAGTCTAGCAAATTGTTTCACATTCATACCCATGTTAAGCTAGTGTGGTGTGTAAAATGTCACCGTTAAGAAATAAGCAGCTACTGTAGAAAGCTATTGAGGAAAATTTCAGAAGATATAAAACAACGCTTGACAGCTGTTTCTGTCACTCCATCAACAAGAAGTATTGTGCAAATACATTGTCCTGTCTCTAAAAGGAACTGGCTTTTTTGCCATGTTCAGCTACAACAGCAGTCACTGTATAACTTGGCTGTTCAAAACCCAAACTGTCCTCTAATACAGAATGATATTTATTTGCTTGTGCTCAAGAATGTTCTGTTGCAATATATTATTTGAAGTTGCACATTTTTGTGAACCAGGAGAAAGAGATTTTTGGATGAACTAAACCTTTCCCCTTGTTTTTATTCTTAATTGTAATGCAGACAGCTGTACTAAATAAGAAATTAATTATTTCAAAGTCCTCAGCCTTGTCTTCTAGTTTTACTGTCTGATCTATGGCCAAGTCCTGCTCAGCCATTGCAGAGATACTTTCAGTTAAATCCTCTGAATACAGATTTCATGCTGTTGCTTGAAGTGGCTGTTATAATTACTAAATGACTTCCAGCAAGTTCATGCCTCTGAGTCCACTAAAGCAGACATTACAGAATGAGGGATTTTCCCTCCCAGGTCTGTGGTCACTCACCTAAAATGAAAGAATTCTTCAAAAGCTGCTCATTGCAAAATAGCATATTCAATGAGACTAGCCTACCCTGTTTGCCTAACACCCTTCCTCTTCAAAATGTCTAAAGCTATGAAATCTTACTGCTAGCTACAATAAGGAAAAAAAAACAAAAACTCCTTATTTCTTTAAAGAAATGTTGTCCAAATTGATTAAGAGGGGCTGATGCTGAAGAACCACTACATACTTTGGGGTTTCTATATTTCACTGGTTCTCATGTGCTGGCCATTGTCATTAAGAGAATACTGTGGCATTCACTCCAATTTGTTAGAGCGAATCTTCTGTTCTTATGTTTTGTTCTGAGTTTTAGCCAAACTGTTAAATTAATTCTTACTTGCTGTGTCTTCTTACTACAGAATCCAGCAAATAACCATTTTCAGGACACCATGCCCTTTTGTTTTACTCCACTTCTTTTAAAATGGGATAAATCTGAGGATATGCATCCAGTTCACAGTAATACACATCAGTGTATCAGCATCTGGTGCTTTTGATCTAGCTATGATCTAACTTTCTGATTGAACCTCATTTCAGTATAAAATATTACTTGCTCAGCATGTTCAAACAGTGTAGTGACTGAAAAGCCATGGAAAGAAGCCATATGTTGATTAGAGGAAGGCTATTGGTTCAAGGCAGGAGGGCAAATTATAACAGTAAATTAATATATTCTACCACAAAGTTGGAAAAGGAGAACCATGCTCCCAAAAAAGATTGCAAATAAAAACATATATTACAATTGCCAGAGATTGTGCTTAGAAAAATAGAGGTTAGATGCTAACAGATGATACGAACAGGAACCTCTTTTGCAGGGTTCAGATGGATGTTGCTGGCTCCAGTGAACCCTGGTGGAGAGATGCTCCACAACAAGCACCAGAGGCTTCATATCGCAGCCCAGAGGTCCCTGCCAAACAGCTCAGGAAGGTCAGGCAGAATGTACAGGGCTTAGAGACAAGGTACACACAGTGCTGGACTTCACACTGCTCTTGTATGGACAGTTCTGGTGGTGCTGCAAAGTCGCAGCTCTAGGTTAATGCAGTCAGATGAGAGGCAGCCTGATCACCACCTGACTTTCATACAGAGGGACTTTCCTTCTTTTTTTTTTTTTTTAACTTAAATGACTTCCAGAACACAGAAAAAACCACACCATAAGGTTTTACTGATGATCAGAGGAGAAATATGACTATTTCTAATAGGAGCACTCATTTCATCTTAAAATAGAGAGTGTTATCACCCTGTTAAATGCTGTTTTCATTCACCATGCATAAGACACTATGCTGATGTTCTGCCATCTACAGGAGGCCACGATTTATTTCCAACTACAAGTGGAATAAAATAAATTCTAGTAAGATTTTATTTTGGAGAAATATGCAAAAAGTCAACATGTCTTTGTTTCCAGATGTTTTTTCTACACTTTTCATCTAACTAAAAAGCAGTTTCTGCAGTTATTTCTTTGGCTCCCTCCGAGAGTCAAAAAGTAACATGTCCTCAAAAAAATTCTCTTTCAGTATAAACCTGCAATGCAACTTTACTATATGTTCTGAGAAATGATGAAATTAGTAATTTTTTTTTGCAAGATTCACTTCATTCCACGTAAATCATATAGTCAAATTGCTTGGTTTACATTAATTGTTATCAGTCACTCCATTGTGTGTTGTGCAAAAAGGTTGTTTAACATGTCTGCATTAGGTTATTTAAATGGATGTTGAAACACAGTGCATAGTCTAATTTGGTATGACTTTACAAATGCAAAATTCTTCTTCCTATTGTGGGCACAACAGTTTTAGAAGCCGCTGTCTTTAAATACATGTGGAAATGATTCAGGAGTTTGCTGCGCATATTTTATAGTTGCTAATGGACACATTGTGTAGCAGGAGGGATCACAGTAATCTGTAGATGAAGCAATTTTGCCAGACATTAAAATTCAGAAGCTATTTTACTATATCAAAATTAATTCTATAATTAGGATAGGGTGAAACACTGGAGAAGTGCAATAGACATACATCAGTATACAACATCAGAAGATGTTGGTTTATGCCTTTTTGAAATATTAAATACCCATGTGTCAAAGAAGTATTTGTTACATTTATTATGTACTGGCTTTAAGAACTTTTAATGTCAGGTGAACTGAATTTTACAGGACTGCTTGAATTAAAACTGAACTAAAACAAACAGAAAAGATAATAAACATCCATAAAGGTTTTTTCAATGAAAAATTTTAGTCTATACTAAGATACTGAGATCCCTTTCATAACTGAATAACACTTTGAAGTATAACCAATGGCTAATTGTCCTTTGAATGGGGGCTGTTATTAGAAGGAAAGGTGGAAAAAAGGAAAACATCTATTCTGTTGTGCTTTGCATTTCTTGGGACAGGTCATGTTTGCATTTAGGGCTGAATATCTTTTTCATCATGAAGGTAAGATCAAGGAAAACAGAAGCACCAAAACCCAAAATTAAGGATGAGAAATAGTCATTATTATGGTAAGTTGCTTGACATTTTTTCTTTTTTGTTAAATATCACTATGCTGAGTAGAAAAGAATGCAGGAGAATGACCTCACTTATCTGCCAAAACAGCTTACTTTCACATCAGTAAATGCAGAGGACAGAACTAATCTCTACTACAGAAATCCCCTATCATGAAAGCATATTTTCCTTACCATAGCATGTGAGAAAGCAATTGATTTCGTAACTGTTCATGAACAAGAGGCAAATCTCACAGTCTTTTCTGATTATGGAGCTATAAGACATAGAAATCTTACAGGAGCTCAGGCAAAACTGAAGCTGGTACATGATTCATGTATCATGTAGCTGATATTGATATGTGACTGAAAAAAAACTCATTTAGTACCACAATGGATTCAGATGCTTTTCACCAGCCTAATTCTGAAAACCTTATTTTCTTACTCATTCTTTGACTTTAGTGTTGTTTTGAGTAAACACTGGTTAGAACTTCCTGACTTAGGTTTAATAAGTTAGGAACACTAGTCAAAACCTGATGGGGCTCAATTAGATCTGAAAGGTCAAATTGAAAATAGAGACCACAAAGGTGTGGGTAACTGAAGCTGAAGTCAGCCAGCCTACACGACATGGATGACCGCTGTGCCTGTTTCTTTCCTTTGGCCCCATAAAGGAGCAGGGCTAGCATCTCTGTAAGGTGAGCAGTCATTGATCAAACCTAGTTTTTGTGCAAAATCAGCCATCTGCAGATTCTTTGCATATGACCTACTTTTTGGTAGCTCTAACAAATCAGCTTTGTCACTTATTTGTTACATGACTAGGGTTCTTTTATGTGACTTCTGCCCACCAACTCTAATTCAAACAGAAATAGGTTTTAAAGCTCAGATTCTTACATTGTCAAACTCTCAGGGACAAATAGAGGAGCCAGAAAATGATCAAAAAAAGTGCAGGGTATGGAAAACAGCATGAGACCCAGACTGTTTTGTAAGTGACCCCATGTGGTGAAGTACATCACATACATGTACCTATACTGAAAGGAAATTTCTACTTTAAGGAGAATGTTGCAGAAGTGTATTGTTCAGGAGATAAATTTGATAAAACTACTTTATTATTACACTCTCATTGAGCTCAGTTGACCTGCTTACCATTGCAAACTATTTCCTTAGCATTCAAAATTACTTTTCTCTTTTACTAGCAGTACTAGAGTAGTTCTATACTTTTCCTGAACTGTATGAATGAGTTGAGTCACCTATGACTCTGATAAAGAATGAAGGTAATATGTGAAGAAGCAGCTTACTGAGCAGAAACCCATGCTTGCTATGAATGATGCATAAAGACTTTCTTCTAGAAGAAAAATATGAAACAACTCTAAGGTCTCAATACAGTAAGTTCAAACATTTTTCTGAAGGCATCTTTGTCTTTTCTTTCATTATTAGTAGTCATACTATTCATTTTCCCTCTTATAAAATATATTACATGTCATTATGGATAAAGCACAATATTTTTATTTCTCTTCCATGGTCGCAGAGAAAATATAATCCAAAAAGGAAAACAAATTCCTTTTATTTCCAGAAAGAAGTGGATAGCACCACAAAATCAGTTATATGTGGGTGATCAGTAAAGTAATTTTCAACAATAAAAGTTGTCTCTCTGCCAGATAACATAAAAATCATACCCAGAAAAAAGTAATAAAAGATTCAAAGACTCCCAGTTTCTTGACAGAATATCCAAAACCATTTTAGGACAATCTCAGATGTCAGTGCAAATAAACACCTGTCTGCTACTTTGGGCTTCTTCTACTCACCTTCCTTGCCATGCTGCTTAATTGAAAAGAAAAACCCAGCAAAAATATCTGCAGCAGCTAGTTGCACAGTAACAAGGACAATTTACAAATGTGATCAGACTTTGTGTTTCCAGGCATCGAACCATCACCAGCATGTTTCCTTGCACACAATGTGAGGATTAATAATAGTACAAAATAAATCAGCTACGACAGGGACTTTTACAGCCTCCTGTAACAACAGGTGACAGAAAGTGGGAATTAGAACAACCACTTGAAATGCTCTGGTATAAGAAAGGCTACCCCTGTATTTAAGCACCCTTACCAAGCTCTTTTCCATATGCAAACAGACATATTCTGATAGTCATCAATACTCATGTTAACTATTTATTATCTGTGTGAGAAGGAGCCCTTTGAAAACTGCCTTTTGAGGGCTAACAGTTGCAACAAATCCCTACTCTAAATATGCTGATATAAAATCATATGCAAGATCCTTCTAGCAAATAAATCCTTTGCCAAATAGATATTTCTGAGTAAGAGGTTCTTCCTGGGATAGTAGGAAACATCTGACTAAGTCATTCCAATTCCAGCAGCAAAAGTGGGGGAAGCCTCACTGTAAGCCAGCACAACACATAAGGCATTGCACTGTTTGTGCAGCAGAACAAGTCCCATCAGATTGCTAAGGCTCTCCTGCAGCACAAAGAGACGGAAAACCTGATGAATTATGTCACATTTGGCTCAGCCTTCTGCCAGGTCACCAAACTTCTGTGTCTTTTGAGACAAGGGTGTTAGCACAGTTCTGGGCAAATGTAACTATCCAGAGTGCAGTGGGTATGATCAGTTCAGAAATATTCTCCTTCTTGGTTCCCAGACACATAAAACAGTGAGCATTCAGTTTCTGCCAGAAATAAGTCTTAACACCATTGTGATTCAGTTTCCCTGCCTAAGTCAGCCTCTGCTAGGGCAGCCCTGCGCCATGCTGCAAGGCAGAGTCCACAACAAGTGGCAATGGCAGAAGGAGAGAGTTGCAGCTTTAGTCCAAGAGATAACCCTGTTAAACATGGAATCAACATTCACAGGAAGTGGCAGTGAGCTCTTTCCAGTGATTGTTCCTTGCCACTTAGGAACACATCAACCCCAGTATTTGCTACCACAGGCTATTATGTCATATATTCCATTTTGAAAGAAATAGTTCATGTCTACTTCTCCTACCAGCAGGCTGCTCCAGAGCCACTCTGATGGTGAGAAAATTGTTTCTGACTTCCACTTTCAATTTATTCATGACTAGTTTATAACCATTTCCTCCTGAGCCAATATTGTCCTTTAGCTTAACCAGCCCTTTTCCCTTCCTGATGTTTATCCTCCTGATATATTTACACAGGACAGACTTATCCCCTGTTAGCCTTTGCTGAACAAAGCAAGCTCTGGCAGTTCCACTCATGGGATTAACCGAATCACTTCTTGTCTAGCCCAGTGTTCAGCTTTCTTAAAGACATATCTATTTGCCTTTCCATATTTGCTGTTCTTCAGGCAGGTGATGCCACCCCTGTCTTTCCAGAGTTATTGGAATATGGATACTAGATGACCTTTAAATGAGTATATCTTCTTCTTGTTCTCCTAAAATACGGGGGTTTTATGACAAGGATGAATCAGCCTGGGAAATTAGTGCATGGTACAGAATCATGGAGCCCAGAAGCACATGTCCCTACATCTAATACTCCCAAGAAAAGCAGAAACCCAGAATCTTTGGATATGAATTTAGCTTCCTTGAAGTTCCCTTGTTCTTCCTAATTCTCTACAGCTCTATGCATAGCCTGTAGTATCTAAATCTCTCACCAGTGTGACAAAAATCATCAAAACAAACAAACAAACAAAACAAAACAAAACAAAAAAAAAACCACAAACTTGGTGTTTTCATCCTTTGAGGAAATGTAGTGACATTTTGGATTTGACATCTTTACCCTCCTTCATGATTATTTCCTTTTCTCCCATTACATCTACTTACGCATGTATAGATGCTTCAAATTCAGCCTGTCACTTTAAAACCTAAAACCACCTGTATTTACTGGAATTCTGGATTCTGCCTGAATTTAGCTGGCAGATACTAACAAGCATAATAATTTTCAGCTAAATGAAAACCCATGACAGGCTGTAGTTGTAAATCATTATCTTTTGAGTTTTGGAGCTAAATTTGTCCATCAGAAAATCCCCAGCTGCTAGGACTGATGCATGACTCAGGGAGTTAGTAACCACACAGGTGGGTACAGCGTGAGCTAAGCTGGTTGATGCTTTCACAAGTGGAATAGAAGACCCTTCCCCTTTGCTATTCTCTCCTGCTAGCAGGAACATGTCTCTGCATGTACTGGGGCCTAAAGCAGCCCAGAAGGGACACCGTGACTCTACTAATCACACTCCCAATCGTGGTCTTTGGGACAGATCAGGATTTCAGCAACTAACTTGCTTATTTTGGCTGGTTTGGAAAAATTATGGTAGTGAAGAGCTATTGCTTTTCAGCAGGCCCTTAGAAGAGATACTCCTGCTCCTGGCATCTAGAGTTCTTCCCACATTTGCCTCAGAAGAGTTGGTTATCCATCTCAGAAGCAGCTATGCAGGAAGACTGGGCTATCCCTGCATCAGTCAGTGTTTAATTTCTTTGCCACAGCTTCACTGCCATCAGTTGTCCAAAGGAAAGGTAAAGCAATGTTAACATCCTCTCTGAAAGAGTAGAAATAGGGAATAAAATGTCTGATTTGGTTGAGAGATACTTCCGGAAGCATTTGCCTATTACTCATGGTGTTTTGCCAGACTAACTTTATAATCTCCATAGCCAGAGCATGTCGGGATCAGAAGTAGGACCCAGAAGAGTGCCAAACTGAGACACATCATCCTTCTTTCCTGTTCACTGTGGTTTCAGGAACTTCAGTCCTTTCATTAGCTGTTTAATTGTCCTGCAAAGGTCTTGAGTCAATATTTTTATTTCCTGATTTTACCTTCCAGTGGTGAACAAGATGCTCCTCTTTTCAGAGCATCTAACTAAATTTAACAGGCAGGACAAGGAGGAACACTCCCATGCTTACTGGATTGGAAAATTGTAAGTGTAGTTAACAATTTAAAGTATGCATGCAGACTTTGAAAACAACCACTTTGTTCTGAATAGGACTGCTGTTCTGCTGAGACCTTTTTTATGTTGTGGAAGTAAAAGGGTTTGGATTGTATTGAAAATATGTAAAGACAAGAACCTTGTGTTTGGCTGCAGCTCCATGGACACACTAAAAGTCTAAAATTAAATTACTAAAGTATTAAAATGAGTATTTGGAGGGTATCTTGTATTTTATAGTTTTTGAAGTGTGAAATCAAATTGGTTCTTATTTGCTGGCCAAAGAGAGCTGGAGGCAAGTGAGGGGGTTTAACTCTATCTTTCATTCTCTTTCATATAACCTACAGAAGTTTGAATTGAATTAGTGACTTATTCGAAAAATCCTAACTCGTTCCCATCAACTCTCCTGAGGAGAGATCTCCATTTAGGAGATGATGATCAATCCTCAGAACATCATAATACAAGAAATAGAGTATAGCAGAGCCATGTCATAGCTAGCATGCACTCCATGAGATGTCCAGGATGCACTCATCCTTCTGCATTCAGTTTTTTGGGCAGGATCTAGGAAAAGATAAGCTAAGACAATGCTGACGTCCTCTCCTCTCCTGAATAATAGATTTGGGGTATAGAATTATATTTGTTGATGCAAAATAAAAACAAACTGAAGAATTTTCCCTTAAAACCCCTAGTCTGAAATCGATTTGAGAATGCATTTTAAGGGTTTTCGGGGAGACATGTTGGCATTGTTATTGGCAAAAAATAAGAATTAAAAGGGCTGCAAGCGTGCTATAATGTTCTGATTCACCACTTGTATCAACAAAATTGGTCCATTGATTGTTTTTAGGTAGAAACAGAGCCTTTTAAAAAGCAGTGCTGCAGAAAACAGCTGGATTTATACTCCCAAGAAAAGGTGATTTACTGTATCTTTGTTTTGGAGTGTTCAGAGGAATTCAACAGGCAGGCTCTGTGGTTCCATAAGGAGAAGCCAGCCTTGCCAATTCTGAATTAAACCCAACAAAAATGGGAGGTGTATATCTTAGCAAGACAGCCGTCATATATAAATATTGGTCAGATGGTTTTCCCTTGATGTCAATCCAATTTCAACAATCCCAACTTTCTATTATTGTTATTTCAAAAATCCCAGCTGCACAGTGTTTTCAGGAAAAGGGGAACAGAGACAGCAGAAACAAGTATGGCTGAGTTCTTTGACCTTTAATCTTGACTTTGGTATGTTGTCACCTTCTTTCTGTACAGTTATACAGATTAATAGGGATGCTGGGGAAGGACTCTTCATGAGGGACTGTAGTGATAGCACAAGGGGTAATGGGTTCAAACTTAAACAGGGAAAGTTTGGATTGGATCTGAGGAAGAAATTCTTTACTGTAAGAGTAGTGAGGCACTGGAATGCGTTGCCCAGGGAGGTTGTGAATGCTCCATCTCTGGCGGTGTTCAAGACCAGGATGAACAGAGCCTTGGGTGACACAGCTGAGTGAGAGGTGTTCCTGCTCATGGCAGGGGGGCTGGAACTTGATGATCTTAAAGGTCCTTTCTAACCCTAACTATTCTATGGTTCTATGATTCTATGATAATATTTTGTGGAGCTGCTGGAAACTCCTTTGCATAATCCAAGCAAGACAGAAAGGATGTTGTTGGCCTTCAAACATGCTAGTAGTGGACAAAATCTGAAGGTTGGATATTCAGATATGCATGTGGGCTCTAAGGAACCAAGACCTGCACTGGATTGGTGGCACGAAGTACAAATACTGTGTGAAGAGTGCTTGTCTGACTGCTGTTTTCCACTGAGCCAACCAAAACACTACCAGCAAATTACAAAAGAGATGAATGTGCTCCTATTTTTTGACACATAAAAGAGAACCTGCCTTACCCAGCCACATCTGTTTCTTTGATTTAACTCCATGCTCATTCCTACTAGCAGTGGATGAGTGGTTTGGCAAATGCATTGCAGCCCACTTTACTGGGAAAAGGAAAAAAAAAGGCTTCCTGGAAAAAAAAAGACATTTTATGAGACTTTGATATGAACATATCTAGCAAATTAATTTATTAGCCCCTCCTCCTCATTAGTGATTGTATTGTGGTGGGAGGGAGGAGGAACACAAACCTTACTGGGTTTTTAACATATAAATTGGAGACCTCTCTCTCCTGTCACCCTAGATGCTCTCATAGCAGGACTGTGTCTATTCATAAGGCACTTGCAGACAAATAGGAGATACGCTCTGCTCATTTGTAATGCAATTCCAGTACAAGAGTTAAGGCTTCTATGTAACACAATGCATTAATCCCTAAACTGTGAAACTACACAAGTTGCAAAAGAAATGTAACTTCTGGAGACTCAGGAGCACTCAGGAAAAGGAAAAGAGAATAGCAGAGAGAAAATTACAGTTTCAGAACGCAGAGACTACTAACTTGAAGCAGAAGGCAGTAGCTAAAAGTAGAATAACTGTACACGGGGTGCACATACCACACATACTTTTTAAGGAGATATTAAACACATCATAGCAGATGCTTATAGACTTTGCATTTATCCTGTGCTCACACGCAGTCTTGCCAGTCTTGTCAGCCAATCAGCTATTAGCTAAACAGTACTGCTCAAATCACTTTTAAGCTAACTGGGTCTCACTAGAGACCATCTAATGTCTAAATTGCCAGGTGTGTCTGAAATTGTAGCAACAGGCGCTTTGAAGTCACTATTTACACACAGGCTTCAGCTTCAAGAACGGAGTTCACAGCACCGAGCACACGGCATGGGGAGGATTTTTCCAGGATTAGAAAAAAAAGTAGCTATGATCACTCTGTCAGAAACCACTCAGCACAACTGCCTCATGGGGAGCCAGTGGGCAGGCCCCACTGCACTGTGCTCATCCACCAGAACTGCACTTGACTGTGAGAAAACAAACATACCAAGAAAGGGCAGGCAATTATCATAAATTCACATGGATCCAGGTTAGCGAGAGTACTGCCCTGTCTGTGCACAGCTGGTGAGCACTAGTGGGAATGCAGTTTTGGTAACAGAAACAGAGAATCCCGCAAAAATGCCTATAAATATGATGTGGGTCAGGGAACTCATTTAGACATACTTTATGGCTTGAGGTGTCACCCAGTCAAAAAGCACAAGCAAACAGCAAATAGCAGGCTTCTGATCTTAAGGAATTTAAGACTTGTGAGTTACTGAAGTCTTCAAAATGGGATTTAAGCAAAATTTCAAGGATGTGCAAGCCTTGAGCAGGAGTTCTGTATGCAATTTCACTTGAAATTTTCCTCAAAAGCCAACATTACACCCAAAAGCCAAAAGCTGAGGAACAATCTGTGACACACAAAACCACCATTAGATAGATAGATAGACAGATGATAGATAGAGAGATAGATGATTGATAGATAGGTGGATGATAGATGATTGATTGATAGATAGATAGACAGATAGATAGATAGATGGAGTACTGGTCTGCTTCAAAGATTCATCCTCATTTGTAGTTTTGGTGATCTTTCTGTTTAGGACAAGTAATTTTTCCCAGTAGTAAAATTATTGGCTAAATTCCAATTGTTAGGAGTAGAGCAAGATTTTATTTCTAAACTTTTTGCAATATTCTGATGAGTTAAAAAAATCATAAACATAAACAAAACAAAAATGTTAAGCTCAGTGCAGAACAAAAGTTAGGTTTTATTGGTCTCATTTTTTTGCAGAAATTGAGAACAGAGGTACAAGGGAGCAGATGACTGAAATGTAGCAGAAAATCTGTTGCAGGTTCAGGAGCTGGATCTAGATCTATGAGTTCTTTTTGAGTTTCTTGAATACGACCTTCCATGAGTCATGGAAGTTGCTCTCTGGGCAGAGAATGTTTTGAGAGCAGGCTTGTAGGGAAGGAAGTACATGAGGGTACATGCAAGCAGCTCAATATGACCTGACAACATGTGTTTGCAGCCCAGAAAGCCAGCTGTATGCTGAGCTGCACCAAAAGAAACAAGGTTGAATGAGATGATCCTCCACCTCTACCTCTACTCTGCTCTTGTGAGACCCCACCTGCAGTACTGCATCCAGCTCTGAGGCCTCAAACTAAGTACATGAACCTATTGGAGTGAGTCCAGAGGAGGGTCACGAAGATGATCAGAGGGCTCGGGTACCTCTTCTATGAAGATTACCTGAGAGAGTTGGGGTTGATCACACTGGAGAAGAGAAGGCCCAGGGAAGACCTTAGGGCATCTTCCAGTACCTAGAGGAGCTGACAAGAAAGCTGGAGAGGGACTTTTTAAAAGGGTATGTAGTGACAGGACAAGGGGAAATGGCTTTAAACTGAAAGGGTAGATTTAGATTAGACATGAAGATGAAATTCTTTACTGTGAGGGTGGTGAGACAATGGCAGAGGCTGCCCAGAGCAGCTGTGACTGCCCCATTCCTGGCAGTGTTCAGGGCCAGGTTGGATGGGGCTTTGAGCAACCTGGTCTAGTGGAAGATGTCCCTGCCATGGCAGGGGGATTGGAACTAAATGGTCTTAAGGTGCTTTCCAGTCCAAACCATTCCCAAACCATTGACTTTTCAGCTGTATACATTGCTGGCCAGTGCTCATTTTTACCCCTGCCTGATGACTTTGCTGATGCCCAGATGACCAGAGCACATCACCAGGCAGCAGCCTCTTTTCAGAGCTGGCAATGAGTAGTGTATGAAGATGGCTGACAACCCATGCTGTCTGTATGAATGCAACTATGGATCATTTCACAGCAAAAAGTACAGTATCTTGTTCAAAACCCGTCTCATTTTATTTGAATCCCTGCTGACTTTGCTGGCACTGAGCCATGGCTAGTGTTTACTGACCTTTCAGAACAGCACTGTTGGCTGTAGGAATAAAAATAAAATAAAACTTCTCGAGGTTGCGCACAGACACTGAAGCTGTAGGGTTCACCCTTCGCTGTCTGCACAGCAGCCTTCAGACTCATCTGTAGGCCATTGAGAAGGATCAGGATGGGTTGCCAGCACCATTTCTGCTGGAGCAGTTACCCTGATTTGAGCAGCCAGCCCACCCTGAGCATCCATGTACTGGTAACACAACTCCTGGTCCCACACAGCAATGTGTAGCATCTGTTCAGCTTTCAAGGGAATACACTTCTATGCTGAGCTTGTGCTATGAGACAGAGGTAATTCCACAATACTCCTTGCAGTTTTGGCCCAGAACCACCTGGTTTTTGGCTGAGAAAGTTTGTTTGTTTTTTTTTTTTTTTCCTATGGGATGAAGTTTTGGATTTGTTCTGAAAACAGTGTTGATAGTTCAGGGATCTTTTAATTACTGCTGAGCAGTGTTTACACAGTGTCAAGGCCTTTTCTGCTTCTCACACCACCTCAACAGCTAATAGGCTGAGGGTACACAAGAAATTGGGAGGGAACACAGCCTGGACAGCTGACCCCAACTGACCCAAAGTATATTCCAGACCATATAGTGACATGCTCAGAATATAAAGCTGGGGAAGAAGAAGAAGGTAGGCAGGATGTTTGGAGTGATGGCATTTGTCTTCCCAAGTCACCGTTGCACATGATGGAGCTCTGCTTTCCTGGGGACAGCTGAACACTTGCCTGCCGATGGGAAGTGATGAATGAATTCCATGTTTTGCTTTGTTTGTGCAACCAGCTTTTGCTTTACCTTTTAAACTGCCTTTATCTCAACCCATGAGTTTTCTCACTATCACTCTTCTAATTCTCTTTCCCATCCCACAGGGCAGGGGGAAGACAGCATGAGCGGCTGCACAGTGCTTACTTGCTGACTGGGGTTAAGCCACAACAGCCCTTTTTGATACCTAATATGGTAGCACCACACCACCACTCATTTGGCTCATATTTTTTGAGTACTAGTAAGGTTTCTGCCTGGACCTGGTGTGCCTGCATGTCTCAGGGTCTTGC
This sequence comes from Forpus xanthops, assembly GCA_032466535.1. Lineage (NCBI taxonomy): Eukaryota > Metazoa > Chordata > Aves > Psittaciformes > Psittacidae > Forpus > Forpus xanthops. The sequence continues at coordinate 7,830 of JASSUY010046225.1, read as the reverse complement.
CAATACAATCTGCAGAGAGAAACGGACAACAATCAACCACTGGCCAGCACCCATGTAGAGCTGATTTAACTAAAACAAAACAAAGCAAGCCATGTGCTTTTATGTAAGAACATAGCGATTACCTTGGTTTATGGTGGTCACTCTAGCTCAGAGTATGAGCTCTAGTATCTGGGCCACATTGATGGCATGTACTGAAAGGCCAGGCTAACAGGGGATTAAGCAGGAAAATAGTTCCAGGAGGGATTATCCCTGCACATAATGGTAAAAAAATTTCTCTGTTAGCAACATGTACTGACACCACATCTGGAAGGCTGCCTCTGGCAGTGTTCTAGGGTAAGCACAGTGGTGTCCGTCCAGGTCTGAAAAAACTTGCACATGACTTTGTTCCAGGCATCAAACGCCTTGTGTGACCTGCTTGTGTCCTTGCAGTCTCAACAGAACTTCCCAAACTGTCACTGTTTCTGAAGCTGGCTTTCCCTCTTGAAAATCCACAATAGCTTCAAGGGACACCTCAACTCCATTTCTCTAAGACCTGTTTAGCTCGTGGTAATCTCACTCCATGCCACTTCTCACGAGGATCAACCTGACATAGTCAGACAGAAGAAGAGATAGTTAGCAAGATTAACCAAGATAAATCTAATTATTTGAGACATGTGTGGTATTTAATTTTTCATACCATGGAACATGACAAAATAAATTAGAAGTGGAGGAAAATAATACCTAGTGTCGTTACAGAGTGAGCATTTTTGTATGTTTACTCAAATCACTGCTTAATAAGGTATGGGAGTGCCACAGAATACCCATTTAACTATGCACTTAATTCTCTGTTTTCATTATAATAGTAATTTAAATATCTTCATTTAAATTCTTCTAGCACTTTTATCAAAATGACAGTTTCTGTTCATTTCTTTTAAAGAACAAAGCACTTGCTTTTGGCACATTGCTCACACTTATTTTTTCTCTTTGAGGATACAAGCTGCATTAATGTTTCTGTAATAACCAGAATAAAGACAAAAGACAAAAACCTAGTATTTGTTTTACTTTGTCAGCTAAATACTCCACTACAAAATGGGACTATAGGAACTATAGTAGGAACACTAAACTATAAGAATAAAGCAACTCTATGACCAGAGAATTCTAGTATTTATTCTTACATCAAAAGACTCACATACAATAACTGAAATTGGTCTCCTTTTTGACTAAAAAGGAGTTTTCCCATGTTTTTCCATCTCTTCTTCTGTGAATGAACAGAAATGTTTCTTAATATTTGTGCACTGGATTCAATAGAAGCATCCTCACTTGTGTTCCCCTGGCAAGTATATTTGCACAGGCAGTCCACCTTTGGATGGTATAGATGCCTGAAGTCTGGAGAAACAATATTTTTCCCTCTGGAGTGGGGGAACTTCATTTTTGCTCCCTGAGTAGCAGCACAGACAGTGTTATCAGTGACTGAACTCCTTCTCCCACCACTACAGACTGTGCTGCCCTATTCACCTGTACTTGTCTAAATGACATCATCTTTACACACCCCTAGAAAAATTTTCGTAGCTCTAAGTGACATGAGCAGAATGATAGCTAGCACTTATTTTCAACAGTGACATAGTTCTTAGAACTGATAACCATCTTTGCTATACTATTTCTTCTAACAGTAACCTACATAGGTACCTACAAACATTATATGGACACCTGTCAATAGGCAGTGCAGTCCAACTAATCAGTGATGTTGTGACAACATTCAGATTTGTATGCTTGCCACGGATTATCTCCCAGAGGTGTGTGATACTGTGGTTTCCTATTTCAGTATCAAATACACCATGGTGCTACAGCTGATAGATAGAATAGCTTGAAAATATTCTTCAAAAGTTTCAAGGATTTATAAAAGTCATAAGCTTTTCTCACTAGTTCTAGTGGTAGCTCTCCTGTCCTTTCATTTTCAACATCCCTGCTGTATTTACTCAAAAGCATATACTGGCTGTCAGTTCTCTCCCTCTAAAATTGATAAATGCAGTGAGAGGATGAAAATGGTAATACAAAAGCATTTTAACCTGGACTCATAGGTTTGTTGAATGATATTTTGAAGTGAACCTCAAGAACATTTTCAAAAGCATCTCTATAGTGTGTGCAGAGATCTCTACACATGCCAAGCAGTTATGTGCAAAGCTCCTATCTGCAGACCCAAAAACTCTGCTACTGGAATATATGAGGTGACTTCATGCCTCTAAAATGAAAGTGTGCACAGAAATTGCAGTAGGTGGTCTGCATGTTTGGGAATAACAGTCCTGTCTTCTCCTTAGGAAGGATATAAGCATATCCCAGGATCTTTCTGTGTTAATCTTTCCCAGACCATTTAGGAACTGTTTAAAGGGCACATAGTGAGCTCTATAGGGACTACAGCTTACTGTGAAGTGGTTGCACTAAAAGCGGCCAATGCCCATTCGCTGCATAGTGAATTCCCAGTTCCAGCAGTGAAAAATAAGCCTCCACAGAGACAAAGACCCAGACAAACCAGTCCAGCCAGTCACATAGCTACTGTGTGCTAGTTAGGAAATTTAACTCATTGTCACAATGCAGCTTCATTAGGTTCCACAAATGGCATGTATAAAAATATCTCTGCAGAACAAAGAGAGGTAAGTTTTTAAGTAGTGCATGGAAAAGGTCAACCTAATGCAGAGTTACTGCACTAGGATACATAGGTTGGCCTTGCAGACTCCTATGCCTGTTTCTGCGAAAAGCAGCTTACCTAGCAAACACATGGCAGAATTTGCTAGGTCTTACTTCAGCATACACATGAGGGGATGGAAGGACCTCTCTGCAGAAGAAAATTTTTTCTCTCAAAACACTGACATGACATTCATGAGCGATACTAATATTAGGAGGAAAGACAAAAAGAAGTTTAGAAACCCAGGGAAACTGTCCCAGACAGGACAAAGAAAATGTCAGTGGTGGAATAGTTCCATCAAGATCCTGGCCTTCAGGCCATACCCACCACAGCTGCAGAAAGGAAACCAAGATATCACAGAATCAGGAAAGGAGGGTGTAGGGTGTACCTCCCCAGAAGTGCAGAGAGGAGAAACAAGCCCTTAGGAAGCTGGGGAAGCAGCACAGAAAACATCTTGAAGCAGAGACTTGCTTTGATCCTGATGATAAATCAAATTTGCCAAAATGGATGAGCCATTTGGATCCACTCCCTGGTGTTTTTGTCCTTGAAGTGATGAGTGTGTGTGAAAATCAACATATGCACTGAGGAAGGGAAGGCAAATGACATCAGGCTGGAATTCAGATTAGAAAAATGTGCATGAAATTGTAAAAAAAAAAAAAAACAAAACAACCAAAACAAAACAACCTCACATTGCAGCATAGGAAAGTTTGGTGTTCCATTTCTGTCCTCCTCCAACAGATGGGATTTTTGGCTCCAAATGACAAATGCCACGTTTTGTTACAGACCATCTGCCCCTCTGGGTACCCAGGCTGCCTTAGATCACCATGTTGAAAGAGTGGAACCAATTTGTAGCACCAGAGCTCCACAGTGCTTCAGCTGGCAGCAGCTATTCCAGGTCTGTCATACAACCCACAGTGGTCATTTTCTGGGGATATAGGGGAGCTCAACAAAACCAGGGCTCCTAGTGCTGTAATATACAGGAAAAAAAGACATCCAAACCACACCAATGACCTTGAAAGACTGAGACTCTTCAAAACATTTCCTTTCAGATATAAGTGTTCACGTTCTGGTTTTGTTTTTCTACTAGGAAGAGTGAGTTGCAAAGACTGCATACAGCAGGGACATCTTCACCCAAAAACAAATTTGCAAAATTGATGTCAAAACAGTTACAAACCACATAATTTATTAATTCAGCCCCTGACATTTTCTAGCATCCAATAGGTGCTATTATTATTGTCATAGAAATACCTAAAATTGGCATTTTAAAGGTGCAGCTTTTTTAAAAATCTATTTCAGCCCTTCTAAGCAACACATTAAAAATAATTTTCAATACAAGACAATCACATTTTTACATTTGGGGGCTAATATCACCATATACAATAAATAGCAGGACATTTTTGTATCATCTTTGTAGCTTGCAGTTTTCTTCTGGTGGTTTATAGACATAATCTAGGAGTGGTTATTTTGCAGCTTACTTTGAATGGTTTGATGCTCCTAGTTACTAAAAACATGAACAGTGTTGGCAACAACGCATGCATTTTAGGAAGAAATTTGGGGGCAAAGTGCTGAGAAAATGCCTATATGCCTTCAAATTTCCTACTCCCAGGGAAATTAAATGCACCTGTGTGCAAATACTGCCACTTCTACATCGTAATTTTAATTTCCAAAGTCAATGGGGTAATGGCATCCGAGTACATACAATGTAATATTTTGCATGTTGCAGTACTATTAAATAGAGTACTGTCTTGGTATTCTGAATATGTTCAGCATCTCAAATAAGTTAATTCATCTAAAGGTTGAACACACCTCACTACCAAAAATCCAGGTCAGCAAGGACAATTCTGCTCACAGGGGTATTTATAGCCTGTATTTGAAGTACTTTCTTTCTAGTCAATCTGGTTGAAGTTCTTTTACTTTGAATTTAAATTAGCAGTAAATGCTGAGGAGTTACTCACTGCTGCCAGTCAGTCCTCCTTGTCCTATATTTAAGATAAAGAGAAGTGTGGAGCATGCGTGCATCCAAGAACTGCCCCCAGCCGCTGTAAATTAGAGGAAGTCTGAGCATGCTCTTTGTGACTGCATACACTGCTGCACCTCAGCAAGCTCCTGATCTATCAACGCAGGAATGGCTTACAGCTGCTGCAGGCCCATATACTTTCTGCAAAACCTGGGCATACAAGGAAATGCTTTGGTTGTTTGCTAAACATAGTAATTGAGTTTTGGTTTGTTTGCTTTTTTTTTAAATGAATGGTCTCTCAATTAATTCGCATTTCGATATTTAGGACTTATAGATTCTTTCCTATAGGAAATCCACCATAAAAATTTGAACCTGAAGCAGGTTAGATTGTGCACTGTTGATTATAGAAATGTGGGTCAAAATGGTTAGAAATAATAAAAATAAACTCATTTTTAAAATTTTATTCTAAATTTTGTGTCTATATAATTTAAAACATATGCAGAATTTGTTTAAGGTATATCTATCTAGCCCTAACATAATCAATATCCTGTAAAACTCAGCTGTCCTTATAAAGCCTGACCTATAATGTTGTTTTCATGATCTTAATCACTGTGAAAACAGGCTGCCTAGCAAGTGAACAGTGGTCATGACAAAGAAAGCTCATAATGAGATTTTAAAGAGCTGCACAATGAAGTAAATTAGAGAAGTTCTGTGTATGATTTCTTTATGCATATCTCAGTAATGGCAGCAAAGAAATCTGGCTTGTCTTGCATATACTGTATTAAAGACACATTTTTAGTTCCCCCAGAACACTCTGCAACTAGATAGCCATGCTTTTATAAAAACATATTTAAAGCAAAACCTCAGACTTAGCCACTATGGACTCCACTGTGGTGACCTACTGCATAGATTTACATTGGCAATGCCACAGAAGTTATGCATGCTGAAACAATTTATTTCTGAGTCTAATTTTTCCCAGTGGATTTTGCCATTTGATTAACATTTTTCTTTATCTTTTTACAGGCTCTTTGAAGGTGGTGTAAATTGCATCTAGCTCTGATTAATGGTGAGATTCGTGATAGAAATAAAACTTTCACTCTAGCTGGAATGTAAATGAAACCTTTCAAACTAGCAGAGTTTTTAATAGAAACAGAATGAATTAACTTAACCTGGAATCTTACTCATACACACAAAGATCAGGTACTTACATTATCTCAGTTTGCCTCTGCTATTGTTTTTTATGAAAGACAAAGGCTACATCAAATACTGGTTGCTGTGCTGCCAAAATAATACTTTTGTTTCTCAAAGATACTTGTAAAGTAGACAACACCAGCAGCGTGCCAGTAGTGTGCAATGTAAGGGATGAGCTGCCGGGTGTATGCTATGTGAAGGCAGTTTTCTAACCCACAAATGGAAATCAGATGCCCAGCCACCACTGGCTGACCAGACGGGCTGCAAGCAGCACGGCCCCTTGAGTCAAATTTCCCCCTACTATTGTAAGGGAAAGCATAATCACTCCTCCACTTTGAGGTAGCTGTCTCCTATTAAGGTCATAGCAGCTACAACTGATGCTGCAAGCCTGACAAACACAGTCATTTATATGATTATTTGGGGTGGCATAGTGAGAGAAATGGGTGTTACATCTGGAATTTGAGACCCAGTCAGAAAGCTTAAGAATCACTCTTCTAAGGTATAGTTTTGGAGTTGGTACTAAATCATCTGAGAACCTGGAGACTCCTGTCACTAAGGTCAATCCCTCTTTGCAGAAGGGGTAAGGCTAGTGGAGGAAGTTGCACTTTAGGGCATATTGCAATGCAAGTGTCTGGTGAATACTGGATTACCTAGAGTATGAAATTAATAATTAGCTCCTAATACTCATCTCTTCCAAAAAAAGGAAAATTTGTCCAGAACAAGACATGAAAAAACAAGTTCCCTCTGCAAAGCAGAATAGGGAGAGAATGGGGATGGAGAGCTTACCCATCTCTTCACTGTGAACACCAGAATAATAAGAACTGTGTCACCCTTGACTCTTCACAAAGGTCCCTGAAGTCAAAATTGTGAAGCAAGTATGAGAAAACATTTCACATCCTGCTCCCCACATAAAGAAGTGACTCTCATCTCCAGTTCTGTCCATATGGTATCTCCCACTGTGCTCATGTGCAGGAATGGTTTTTAGGTTTGCTTGTGAGGAGGATCCCATGGCAACAAAATGAGGCAAGGTCAAGAGCATGTCAGAGTAACCTACCCATTAAAACACTTGGATGAAATGTAAAGGCTCCCTGCTTCAGCTGGGTTGGTTTGTTTCATGCTAGCTTATTTGTCATGAGAAATCTGAGACAGCACACAAAAGTGATTTCTTTTATTCCCATTCCCTTCCCTCATTCATACACCCTCCTACAGTGCTATTATGCAAAGGAGCAGAAATTTTCTTTGACCACTCTAAGGATGCACCAAGCATTGGTATGGAACCAGGCACACATGAAAGGAAAGTGAACAGCAGAAATGAGATGCTGTACCCACTCATACCTATAGCTGGTAGGTTAAGGCTTGGAGGCATGTTTGCCAGGGCATGGGCACTTTACATATTAAAGCTTAAGTTTATTTTGTTGCATAGAAAATTAATTAAATTTAGCTTTGGTGTCAAAAAAATGGTGGTGTAATGGACCAGATTGATTTCTGGTATGAAGAAACAATTGGTATTGATTTACAGCAGCAATTTATCCTCAGTGTAACTCCACTGACTTTGTGGCAGTTACATCAGAGCTTAATTTAGCCTGATATTTTTATCAAGAGAAAGAATAGAAATAAAAGACCACATGTCTCAGTTTAGGCAATTGTTTTCTACTTTCCCATTTCACAGAAACTGCATTTCTTTAAACTATTTATCCTCTAACCCTCTGTTTTCTGATATTGTGATAGCCTTAGTGTTTTTTTTAACTCTTCCTGCATCTGGGCTTATTGACAAATTGTCATCTGTGATGCGTTTGCTGTTTTACAAGATTACAGATGAGTGCTGCCTTCCACTGCTTCTCCTCTTCCTTCTCTTCAACATATATGTATTGCATACTGAGTGGATGTCGTGGTTTGAGGCCCCTCAAACAGTTCTGCTCACTCACTCCCCCTTTTTTCTTCCTCAGTCCGAGGGGATGGGGAGGAGAATCAAAAGAATACAACTCCCACAGGTTGAGATAAGAACAGTTTAGTAACTAAGGTA
>JASSUY010046216.1:0-10073 GCA_032466535.1 Forpus xanthops | reverse complement strand
CCTGTTTCAAGTGTTTGTGTACTAGACCCTTTAGCCTCCTCTAAAAATGGCTTTAGTAATGGAATTATTTTAATACTCCTGGAGACTTCCACAACCCTTCTCTGCATTGAGGATTAGGCCATAATATATAGCATAATTTGGAAAGTTGCGTAATAATTGCTATATTCTGCTGCTACATCTGGTCAGTTAATTTAAGGGGCAACATAAATCCTCTTTCACAGCGTGACAATTAATACAGCTACCACTCTTGAAAGAAACACAGTAACTTGCTAGGATGTAATACAGCTAACTGAAATGAAAATATGCCTACATCTCCAAAGTAGCAAATTTGCTAATAACATGTAGTTTAAGATTTTGTAATAATTCTTTTTTGCAGTTGAACAATGGCTGCTTTCATGCTATTTTTATGTATTATTCACCAGCCAGAACCTCTTAGAAATGCCTTAAGCTGAAATATAAATTAGCAAAAATTGTAACATAAATCTTTCACTCTTTCAGCTTGCTACATGGCTTCAATGCAGAAGGCATCCATTTCTCATAGATTCTACTTGAAAAATGAAAGATCTCCTGTAGTTTGTCACTGCAAGCTTATCTAAGCCAGAGTGACTGCAGTGTCCATGCACATTCTGTTTCTTAAAATGTTACATGCAGTTTTATCACAGAGTAGGGAAGAAGCTGCTACTTTCTATTTTAAGAGAGAAATTCTTCACAGCTGAAGTGAGGTGCTGGAATCCCATATGACTGTATATTTTTAAATATACCAAATAACATGGATGGATACTGCTGTGATTGAAATCTGTGTTCTCTGATCATGGACTTGACTTTGCCTGAGTAAATTCTTGCACAGTACTCAACAGTACAACCCTAGGTATAGCCTGGGCAACAAAAGCAGTTATAGTCATTCCATTTGTGGTTTTTTTTTTTTTTTTTTGCTTTTTTTTTTTTTTTTTTTTTTTTTTTTAAATTGTGGTTTTTTTTTCAGAGTATATTTAAACACATTCTTTTAATTTGAAATGCCAGCTGCTTCCACGTGTTCTCTGGTATCTGCCCTCATTCCAGTTCTGTTAGCAATCAGCTTTGCTTGGAGAAATCCCAGTAACACTTTCTCAGGAACATAAGCATTTATCTTACCAGCTCAGCATCAGTTATAAAAAAACTTCCGAGGTACCTGAAAGTACCACTGTCATCTCCTTATGTTGTCTTTATTGCCATCAAACCGCAGCAGGAACCAGTGGAAAGCTATCCAAAGGGTAGTCTTGTAAACACAGGTAGAAAGGTTATTTTTGTCAACTAAATTCAAGCAGCTGTTTTTATAAGAAAAATACTTTCGCATCAAGGGAGGGAAAGGTTTTAGCAAGATCAAAGCTTTCAATGAGTCTTACAGGAATGCATGCCTGGGTCCTGACAGGTTTAGAAGTGCCTTAATAGCATTTGGATTATTACATATTTGTTATTAAGGACAAGGCAATTTTCTCAAGGAGTTTTGTATTGAAATGAAAAAATGCACTCTGGTCTGTTTTACAGGAAAAAGTAATTTTTCACTCTGCAGCACCATGCAGGGGTGAAGACACAGCTCTGCATATTAGCTACCATAAGTAATTTTTTCATGTATTGCATACCTCTTTCAATACGACCAGAGTAAGTGGAGGAGAGGCAAATTAGCAAAAACTCTTCAAAGATGTAATGTCATTTTATGCACATCCAGTGTCAGTTCTGACAAGTCACTGATTCAGAAGCATATACAGAAACAGGCACTTGAATTTGCAGGCATCCCAAGAGGTTGTCTTGAAAAACCAAATTGCTCATTTATTTTTTAATTTAAAGATTCTAGTGCTGGTTCACATATGGGTGAGGCAGTACACTCTGGCTAATGCAGAAGGAGCAAGTGCTGGAGATCTGTGTCATTTAGTAGGAAGCTGCTGAAATGCAACTGCATCCATGGTTCCTGTCTGATTTGGCATCTGTGTGGCTATAGGCTTGCATGTAGGAGCGGTAGGGAATTTACTATTTCTGATACAGGATGTCTCAATCATTAGAGGCATTTTAGAAGGTAAACTGCTGGTGAAGTCTTCAACGAAGCCCTCTGGTATTGTGTGATAACCTTGTCACTGAACGCAGGACAAACATGTACTGTACCATCACTGGCTACCAAAACCTGCTGCCTTCTATTTCACTGTTTTTAATTCCAACTGTGAGGATGTTCTTAAATGCTCAGAAAAGACACAGGATGTTTCTGCTATGACCCACTGCAAAACTTTTAGTACAGTGTTCTGGGCAGCTTCATGTATGACAAAGCTGTACGAAGAGCTGACTGTTGAAGTAAATACTCATTCAGAAGTATAACTGATGTGGTTACAAAGTGAAATCCTTCCCAAAGCACAACAATGTCTATAGAAGTAAACTCTCACATGTAATTCATTTAATAGCTTAATTTTATTAAACACATTATGTAAAATCTACATTGTTTTCAGTTCATGTTTACACACAGATAGATTTTTTTTTTTTATTTTTTTTAATTTTTTTTAACCATGATGCGACAAAAGCCTCCCATAGCCTAGCATTCTATGGGAGATAGAAACATTAAACACTACAAGAATTCCTGGCTTATTAACAATCTTTTCAATTGCCTTCCTTTTATCCCCTGCCAGGACTGGCACAAACAAACAGGCTTATATTCCAAAAGTATTTTTTTAAACAATTCCAAGGGAAAGTCTGCTAATACAAACTCTTGGAAACTGGGAGAACTCCTAGAGAGGTCTACAAGTCTTCATTTGACAAGAAGTTCTTACATGAAAGGTCAACCTTTTTTGGATACTGACTTGCAAAAATAACTCGAGTGCCACCACCTAAGAAGTGCTGATACACATGGCGCCATTGGTAAGAATTCAGGTACTTGCGTGATTTCTATTAGCGCCAGGTTAAGAGGTATTGCGCAAAATCCCCAAAAGATGCAAGTTCAACCCACTTTTCAGCTGCTGGCACTGTACAAAGGGAAAAATAGGTATTAGCTACATTTATTTTTAAAGCAACAGAGCTACTCAAACTACCTGCAAACTACGGTTAATGAACATGTAAGTTTGTCATGCATTAAAAGCCAAATTTTAACAGTATGTGAAAGGCCAATATGTACGCATTTAGCTGGATCCCTGAACTTTGACAGTTATCCATATGCAGAGGTCAGATCGTACCTTTACTCTGACAGCACTACCACATACCATACCACATACTGTATATGTGCATTATTCAAAGATACAACTCTCCTTAGTACTTAAACATTACCCTTTATACATCTACTAATTTTTATTTTTTGTGGGTTTTTTTGATCAATTTTTTGTTGGGTTTTTTTTTTTTTTTTTAATTACAGAATGAAACATTAGAATTATATCACCATTATTTATGGTACTCAAATAAATCTAAATTCCATATTTTTACAAGGATGATGGAATGTCCAGCTGTTTGTACACTCTTAACAGCTGTTGCAGTTCCTATTCAAATGATATGGCACATCCTGTGAAATGAATCTAGCCACCAAAAAAAAAAAAGTCTCAAAACACATTAAAAATGCACGCACACTGGAAGTAATTTATATTGACAAATATGGAATGTTATCATTAAGGCTGTGCTTCAGGAAGATGATGCTGAGGGTTAAGTAGCCTTCATCAAGGCACAGAATGGGAAGAAGTAAAAGCACAGCTGTCTGTAGAGCAGTAGTTACATACAACCACTAGTGAGGTGTGCATGCATGCAAACACAGTTTAAAACTGCACAGCTGGTCTTTGTAACAAAACTGAACATAGTCAAAAGGAAACTGCAGCTTTTTAATGGCCACAGCTTTACTTCATTGATAAAAAATGGCAAATATTCTCAAAACCAAAACCTCACAATTTGAGTAAGTGAAATATTTTGAACAAAGTGCTTCACAGATCTGAACCCTGCATGGTTGTGCTGTCTGGTCTAGAAGCATTTTGTAGACATCATAGGAGCATTTCACACAAAACTTAAAAATGTCATTCAGGTGAATAAGAAACAGGACATTTCCACAGACATTTCTAATGTTTTTACACTTTCAAGTAGTTGAGTTCTTACAGCCACTGGGTTTTGTAACAAATGTGTGCTACAGCAGTACGGGTTCATGGACTCCTTTAGCAGCAAAGGCCTGTTTCAAAGGGCACGCGGTTTTTTCAGGCTGATCTGTTTACTGGCCTGTTCCTCCTCTTGCAGAGCTGCCCGGAAAGATTTCACTTTGTCTGTAATGAAAGAGAGAATAGATACTGATGTGCCTGTGCTCAACACAGATCTCAAAATTAAGCCCTGATGCTGCACATCCCAGCCGCAGTGCACAACACAGAACATTCCTCCACAAAAATAGCTGACAATACAAACTACAGAAGGATCAAGACAAGCTTAAATGCAAACTCACCATACAAACAAGTTGCAGAGCAACTCAGTCCCTTCTTAGATGCTGCTACCCCTGTCTCTAGGCAGGATAGATCTGGAAACTGCATAATTGCATTCCCAGCATGTAACCTGTTCATACTTAAATTCTGCTTCTAACTCAAGAGTATAAGGAGATGCACACCACATAAATAATTTTCCTTCTCAGCAGCTACCAAACCATCCTTAGAGGCATACGAAATTGTAGTAAGTGTACAATCAGTCATTTCTTTACATTCTAAAACCCAGCAGGGTAAATTCTACTCCCCCCTGTTCTTCTATGAATGTGAAAAGCATGTGTGATCAAATTTTGGAAGTTATTCACCATAAATAAGAAAAATGCATCTTTCATTAGTTTCATCATAACTATAACAACAGTGGGAAAAACCTAGGAAAAGTTAGTGTGGCATCCTTTCATACTTCTATTTCTGAGTAAAAACTAAGATTTTATCTGATAAGTAGTTTCCTAACACAGATCAAAAACACCCCAACCTCATCCCCTCAGCCCCCAACCCTACCCTTAAACTTCTACCAGCATAGCCTCACTGCTGGAGACCAAACAGTTACAGAAACTAAACTGAAAGATCAATCTCCATAAGATGTACAAAGCCAGCAAACTGATTTTAGAAGACAAGTGCAAAGAGTCAATTCTGGGCTCTAAGAAGCATCTGCAGTTTGTTTTCAACAAAGAGAGGCTGACAAAATGCAGACAGAAAGGCTTCTGAAGAAAAAGTAAGCTAACCACCAAGCTACCAGGGGCCCTATGTTGTTCTTAAGCAGAGTCTTCAGAATGAGAGCAGTGTCCCTGCTACACTACAGAATGCAACCGAGCAGGAACTGCAAGTTCCTATTAATTCTTCCTCACTTCATCACCTTCTTTTTCATACAGTCCATTTGGATTTTCTTTCCTTTATTGTTTTTGGGCAAAGAGAACAAAAAAAAAAAAAAAAAGGAAAGTTACAGGATTGAGTTTGTATTTCCTGGACCTTAAGCATAGATTTTTCCTTCAAACTAGGATGAACATTTATGCAAACCTGTTCTTAGGCAGAACAATAAATGCTCCTTCTACAGGACACTACAGTGCAAAGAAGGGGAAATAAAGACCCTAAAACGTAACCAAACATTCTTATCCTCATTATTACTGCAAGTCTCCATGGCATATGAAAATACATTGCTAATAATGCACACCAAAGTGATGAAAAGAAATCTACCTCTAAGTTCAGTCAGAATTTCAATTTTTTGATCTAGAATTACTTCAAGTTGGGTAGCATAAGAATCCACATCATAGTCTACTTCTTCTGTCATCTCAAGAAGAGCTTTTTCATCCTCCAGCCATCTAAGAGATTCCTAGGTAGAAGTTAAACAAAACAAAACAGCTAAATACATATGCAAAGTTTACAGATAAGTTTCAAGACAAAGAGCTGAATTAGACCTTTTCTCAGGACAACCACATTTTCACTGTCTAGCCACCTTCATATAACAGATCTCAATCTTTAAATTAAACCTTATTCCTAACTAAGCAAAACTGAAACCTAATTCAACAAAATCTTATGTGTTCTATATTCTTTCTTCATTCCAGTGGTCATACCAGCAACAGGTTTATAAACCCCAGCTACCCCAGTTCTCTTCAATTTCAGAACATAAAGTGATTGCAAAGCTAAGAAACTCAGAACAAAACTTCACGCCACAGTTATGTGCCCTTAAGCAAGTACCTAACTTTGAAGTTGGGCTTAAATTTTACATATGGGCTGGTTGCCACTGATTATAATCATAGTGTCCTTACTACAGTCAAGAAACCAAGATAATTCCACCCATAACTGAATCCAGTTTTGAGAGAAGCTGTGTGAAAGAAGAACTATTTTAAACTTACTGAGTAAGCCAACTCCCCAGATAGGTAAGAGAACAGTGAAAGTTGGTTAAAGCAGCTCTTAAGCATCTTTGCACTTTGAATATTACCATAAAGACAAAAAGAAAAGACTTGCAGCACAGAAGAATGCAACCAGGAGCTTAAAGCTTTCAGAAATATGCAAAGCTGTGATGAGGAGAACTGATCCTTCAAAATGCTTTTATTTAAAAAAAAAAAAAAACAACACAAAAAACACCAAGAAAGGAGCTGACAGTTTTAGGCATGCTGGGCTTGAAATACTAAAATTAAAGACTTTCCCTCTGTTCACTAGCCCAGGTAATATCAAAATCATAGTCCAAACACCATGAATGCTTTTTGCCTTTCAGAGCAGATGGAGCTCTCATTGGCATAGGACTGATCTAATGCAAACTCTTACACCCAAGACACAAGGGAAAGCCAACACTTTCAGAGCACAACTCATTCCACTGATCTATTTCAGACATTTTTGTTAGGAAAGGACGTTTTAGATCAGCAGGTTCCAGGAGGAAGGTGACAGGAGACAACTTCTGCCTGGTACAGCTAGTAGAATCTGGTGCAACCCACCTCTCCCAGTGGCATAAAGTAAAAACCCATGCTATAAATGAAAGGAGCTAAGGCTGAGACACATTCCCTCCCAGTGACTTCTGGGAGGAGCAATAATCTTCAGAGGGACACACAGAGGTAGTAAGATCTCACACTAATGCAGCTTGTCTCTCGGGAAGTCACAAGCACTGGGACACAGCTATGGCATACGGCATATGAGTTTCACACATCTGCATGTGTTACTTCAGGGCTAATGTTCCAGAATAACTAAATCTCTACATACATCTGTTGTAAAATGTGTTCTTTAGCATTCTACTGTATTATGAACACACATCAGTGTTTCACTAATTTAGATACCTAAATTGAGGATATGTGTGCATTTCCTACAGGCCTGCTGTTCTCGTGCAGCACATGGGTCAAACGGACAGCCTGCCTGAAGAACAGGAGCAACTCACATTTCCTCCTGAAAACTAGTAATTGATACTTAGTACTATGCCTTATTTTATGAATGCAAAAGGCTCTGTGGCCCTGACCAGCATCACTCTGCACAGACAGTATTTCTTCCAAAGTCCCTGACTAATAGCAAGTGAAAACCTTTGTACCTGTAAAAAGGAAGCAAACAGGCAGTAACAAGTATATGTTTCTCTCCTGTGCCTCAGTATCTCAGAGGAAGATGTCACAGAAGGATACTCAGGGAATACTGCAGTATCTTAGAGGGAGATGACCAGACAGAAATGGTGCAGACCAAACAATTACTATTAACTTCTAGCTCTGGCACAGGAATGTTGGCAGTTAAATTGAAAATTTCAAGACCCATCTGAATTAATACCCTGTTACTAGAAAAAATACACAAACGCTGGGAAAGAACTACAATAGAAAACATTGAGAATTATTAAAAGAAAACAGCAACTTTACTGAATTTATGGGATGATATAAAAATATGCTCCTCTTTCATCATGGGAACAAAGTTTAGCAGTCATAGGATCCACTGCTATTTGTTTACTATGCGGGCTTAGCCTAATGAAACAATTTAGAAGTCTCTGACAGCAGTGGAATATCTAGATGATATCCTACATCTTCAAGAGTAGGTGCACTTTCACTGACAAAATCTTAATTCCTGGATCAGGATAAAACAAAGTAAAGGTCCATCTTTTACCTGGAAGACAGTCCTGTGGTCTTCTACTACTTGCTCTTCCATTTCTACCATTTGTGACACAGCTTCATGGAAAGTAAACAATTGTGGAGAAACTTCCTCTTCCTGAAATAATTAAGCCTATTAGTCTGGAAAGAACCGTAGCTACAGGGAATACACTGAACATGATCTATCTTATCACAGAACATAAAAAGAAATATGCAGAAAGCAGAACCTGTCAAAAATAGAATTCAATACTTCCAACATGAAAATCTCCAGAAATGAGCGGAGAGAGCAGTAAATGCAAAATTTTCCGAAAAAGAGAATAATTACACTCAATACAATTCACGAAATCAAAACTGAATCAATCTCTTGGGATAAAGGTGGGATAAATGTAAAGTGAGAAATCTAAAATGCACATAGTGATTAGAAGAATACACAAAATGGATTTACAGACTGGGGAAAACATAGCTTCTTTAGAAATGAATAGTTAACAATCAAAGGGGAGAGTGCTAGGTAGGCTGTAGTTCATGTTTTAGTAAGACAGTATAGTTCCTTTAAGATGCATTTGAAATCTTTTTTAAAAGATATTGTAAAGCTTAATTTAATTCCAAATGAACAGTCAAAAAGTACAATATGAGAGGGTATCTGGCTGGAAGGACTGTCCAGCAGGAAGCTCTAGGAATCACTAGCATGATCACTTAAAACAGACCCCTGGAAAAAGAGACAGTTACTAAAATGAGAAACATAGCAGATGCCCTGAAGAGGTGTCTGAGAAGGCAGATTATTATAAAAAATAAATGAGGATCTTAATGATTTTAATTTTCAATCTTTCATCAGCATTTTCACAAATAAAATTTTAATTTCTCCTGAACATTTAGGGAACCAGGACTAGTGCTGATAATCCACAGTGTGGGGAAAATGCCCTTTAAAAGATGCCTCTCAGCTCCCCAGTCCTGCAGCCCAGGGAGATACAGTGGGAACATGATGTGGCTCTCCCATACAGGATACTGGGGTTTCATCCCATGCAAAGCTGCATGCTGGGAAGAGGAATGACAGGTAACCAGGTTTCTAAATGCAGAGAAAGGCAAACTCACTTAAAATGTGTGCTGCATGCAGGGTAAGTAACGCTCAAAGCCACGTGAGTGTTAAACAAAACAGATGAGTGTCCCAGGATACTTCTAACTGCCAAAAAAAATGTGAAGCTGTACTGGAAAAAATGCACACTAAAGAACACCAGAGCCTAGAGCAGACCCTGCCTAGGCATTAAAAGCACGAATCAGAAAGGAAAACATAGAAAAGTAGAACATTCTTCTCCCACCCTTCAAGAAACACATCTTGTTTGGGGCCTTTTTTCCTATGCAAACATACATAATACCATAAAGTGAAAAGGTGAAGAGGCATACTCTATTTTCTTAATGATCTTGTTAACAGGCTATAAACACACATTGCTCTGGATTTATTCTGCCACTGCATTTATCATCATCTCTTCCCCTGTAATCTTATAAACTACTCACATTTTGTTCGCAAAGCAGTTTGAGATCATCTCTCTGAGGAGAGCTCCCCACGCCCCACTGTGTCTCCAAGTCATCGATTTGATTGGGAGGATGGTGTATAGTGGGACGGTTATCTCCTGTGGCAGTAGGATCGACCGTCAGCTCCTTCACCCTATGAGCAGAAAATGTTTCATTTGTAAATTAGCAACTTCCTATGCAAAACAGTCAAAAAAATAAAACAAAAAGCTCTATGGGTTTATACACAATTAATTAAATTAATAAGGATGACGATGATGTCAGCTTCACAAATTTAATGCACTTTATTGACAAAAATCTTATTCCAACTCCTAAAAATCATGGCCCATTGGATTTCGAATATTTGGAGGTGGATTACACTTCATCTTCCAGCAAGAGGCATTTTCTTATTGAAATCTTACTACTCATTAACAGGGCAAAAATCCCCAAAATTTCAAAATTGACTCCTTAACAAGGAGTAATATTTGGAATAAAAGTTTATTCAGCACCCTAAACTAGACCTTCTTTTTCTGTGGACACAAAATAGTGCTTTAAGGAAGTTAATCAG
>JASSUY010046215.1:0-25744 GCA_032466535.1 Forpus xanthops | reverse complement strand
GGTGGTGAGGCACTGGAATGGGTTGCCCAGGGAAGTTGTGAATGCTCCATTCCTGGCAGTGTTCAAGGCCGGGTTGGTCAGAGCCTTGGGTGACATGGTTTAGTGGGGGATGTTCCTGCCCATGGCAGGCGGATTGGAACTAGATGATCTTAAGGTCCTTTCCAGTCCTAACTATTCTGTGATTCTGTGACTTTAGGACATGTGTTTTCTGACTGTCTCCTTGGTCTGAAGTTATAAATGGGGAAGTGGCTGCAAGAGGGAGATTTGCTGGTATCTTGCTCCAGGTTCTTAACTGCTGATAGACACTCGAAAAAAAAAAAAGTGTGTATTTTTTTCTAAAACAAATTATGAAATATTATAAAGGATCTTTGATTTGACACAAGACATCTGCTCTTATCTGAAAAGTCAGCAAGTTCCAAGATCTAATCTTGGTTTTGACAAGTTGCGTAGAAGAATACAAGCCTGATGTGCTTATTATCTAATTTCTTCATGGTATTTTGCTGAACTAAGTAGTGACTAAGTTATTAGCAATTCAGGGAGTAGTTTAGGAAGAGTACAGAGGGGGTGCTATAACTTTTGATTATGACTGTAGCAGGAAAGGTTATAGTGGTATCTAAAAATCCAAGCAGGACTTTCTTACTGCTTTGGATAAGAAGAAAAAGGAAGAGAGAGCTTTATGTTATGCCTGAAATTGATTGGTCTTTGTTACAGTTACACTATAATAGGAAAGAAGACCTCCACTTCTACCAAATGCTTTCTTAAGTTACATTGTACTGAATTACTGGCATAATTGCTTGAACGTAACTGAAACAGAATTTGGGGTTTGGTTTGGTATTTTGTTTTTTCTGTTGTTGGGTTGGTTTTTTTTTTTGGTAGAGATGTTTCAATTTTAAGCAATAAAATGTTACCCTAAATTTGTTGTATTTAGTGTTTTGTTTTTTTTGTTGTTTTTCAGTGGGAGAACAGAGGTCCAGTCTGTGCAGTATGGTAAAGAAAGAGCAAACAAAGATAGGGTATTTGCAAGGTAAGCAATTTATGTTTTTGCAAGATCAGTAAGTCTCCTGTTTGTGTATTTTTAAGTGTTGAGGGATCACTGTATTCTATGTGCAAAAACGCAAAATTAAGAGTAGCTGTTGTCAACTGTTGCTGTTGGCTTGACTTAACCATATTAAGGAGTTTAACTTTGAAATGGGATGGTGTCTTTATGAATCAGCCAGAAACTGGGGAGAATGTTATGATAGAAAAAGTTAATAAGGGTATTCTTTAATATCTCCTCTTTCAGAATAGCCTTCAATATGTGTAATTTGTTCTTACAAGTACTAGCCCTTCTTGTGCTGTCTTTATTGCAAAGAATAGTCTCTTTAACTCATCCATTAAAATATTGAGTTAATGGGTATGTTTTATCCCTGATAACAGCCTACAACTGTCCACACATACTTCCTTTAGGATAAAGTACTGTGAGTGTCTCACTTGGCGAGAACAGCTTTATCACTGAAATCCCAATGAGATATTTTACTGTGAAAAATTTGGGAATGAGCTGCTTCTGAAGGCGTTCTGTTACAGAGTAGTTGGCTAATCATAGAATCTGTTACTTGACTTTAAGATTCCTAAGGGGTTTAGTGATTACAGGAAAACAATCAAGACATAGATTTAGTTCTTAATTTGGAACTTATAATACAGTATTCAAAAGTAAAGCTGCTGCACCTGTTTGGCAGTCTGCTCTGATCACTAATAGGAAGGATCCTTCTGATGAGGGTGCATGCTCTGTCCCTTTTTTATGCTTATACTTTTGTTGAGATCTTAATTTCTTTTAACATAGTTACCTCTTAAGAAACTCTGGAGTTCAAATTTATGCTCACAGGCTTAGTAACAATAGTCCATCGACCTTTCTCAGGTACCTGCAAACACTGTTTTCCAAATCATTGGTGAATTTAGCCTTGATTTCCTGTGTTGTGGTATCTCCCTTGCTTTCTTTCCCCCTGTACAATGTAATATAATTTGAGTTTTCAGCTAGGCACACTGTAGATACTTAGCTCCATATTAGAAAGATTTGGGGGCAGAAGTGCTGTGACCTGCTTTTCAGCAGGTAGATTTTATAAAACCAATTTGTTCTGTGTGCTGTAGAATTATATTTTACTCAATTTACTTTGGGAACCTGCTTTAATTTTTACTTTGGGCAACATTTCTAGTACTCAGAAGGCTCAGCACTGTGGCAACAGTTTTATATATTTAAATTACAGTTATGAATCAACTAAAAGCTATTTTTTTTTTTTTTGCACTCTGAACTTGGCAATTCCCCACAAGTAAATAAGGTGGAGGAGAACCAGTTCTTGGTTTGAGGAATATATTTATAATTTTAAAAACTCTTCTTCAGTAGATGGCACTCTTCCCTTTGCATCAGAGCCGAACAAATGGTGCCAGGATCACTTGTATTTTATAAAATATGTTCTGGGTTAAATTGAAAGCCATGGCTAGTGCTTGTCTGATGTTTTCTCAAGTCTTTTGGGTTTGTTTTTTTTTTTTTTAGTTAAAAAAATACTTGGCTTTTCTGTCCTCAGTAATTTTATTTTTCATTGTTGCTTTTTAGATAAAAGGTGAGGAGAATGCTTTATTCTTTAGAGTTTAATAATGTTAATGTCTGATAAATGTCTGAGGTATATGCGTGTACATCAGTGAGCTGAAATTTATGGTGTATACCATAATTACACACCTTGAAATGCTTTCAATAGATCATATGGCCTCTGTTCTCCCCAGCACAGTGTGCAATTAATGGCTTTTTTGATTTTAAAGACTTCTAGTATTTTTAAAGGTGTAAAAACTTGAAACATAAGACATTCCTAGAACATTATGTGGTTCAAGAAGCTTAATCTTAAGTATATTATGTTTTATTCTTTGTCTTCTAAACATTTACATTTCAAGCTGAAATATTGGGCAGATGTTAGCATTTTTGTATTTGTGTAGAAAAAAGTTTAGCTTTTTAAGGTTTTCCAGGTATAATGTGGGTTTTGTTCCTGGAGCCTTCCTTTCTCTTTCTCAATGTGTCATTCTCAGACAAAGTCATTGTGTTCAAAGGACAAGCAGCTCCTTTTGTTTGCTTTTGAAAGTTCGGCTAGGTATTGGTTGCCTTTTGCTGTGAAGTCAGAGCATGCTAGCGTTGCAGTCAGGTCAGTCTTGAGAATTAAGTGAACACAGAAAATCAAGTGCTTACTGTTGCTTTTATTATTCCCACATCAAAAGGTGCGTTCAAGATCAGTATTTCATTTTTTTTTCTAGACCTGTGCAGATTTGCACTCTTTTCTTGCCATTATCTAACTAGAAACTGCCTTATTGAGCTAATACTGTTGAAGCAAACTTTTGAATCATTTCATTGTAAGAAAATAACACAGTTATAGTGAGATGTTATTTGAATTACCTGTTTGCTCTAAGTTGCAAAATGGTGATTGCCAAATGTAACGATCCTTTCACACTGAGCGGAACACAGAGAGCATGAGACATGGAAAGAAAATTTCTTAACAGCCATTTGAATAAAACAAGCAGTTATAACCTACAATTTAGCAGGCCTAGCTCTGTCCCCTGGACTTTACTTTAAAATTAGCTGAAGTTGTATTCATGGATTTCTTTACTTCTAAACCATAAAAACACATTTAATTTTTAAAAACGTATAGACCTTAATAAATTTGATACATTTTTTTGATGCTGTTTTCTTAATGTTCATGAAGCAATAACTTCAGCATTTAAGGAGACTGTTGCTGTGCTTGTTTAGGTTTTTTTTTTTTTTTGGATTTTTTTTTTTTAATAATCTTTATTGTAGCTGTTTTCTTGACCTCATTTATTGTAAGATATTCACAACCCAAGAAGACCCGTGAGAATTCTCAGGAGCATACTAAAAGTGAAAGCAGATAATAAAAGTGCAAAAAGTTTTAGTCAAGTCATAAATTGAAAGATTTCTTAAAGACCATTGTTTGCTCTTAAAATTCTTGCGAAGTATTTTAGTTCTGTTCAGTTCTGATGGTGTGTACTACAAGGTAGTTTTAAGCATTGTATGATAGTGAGTAGGTATCTCAGTCATTGTATTTGCAAACTCCCCGTAATTAAGTTGCAGTCTCTATTTCCATGAATCCAGTCTTGCTTCAACCATGCATTTATTCAGGGTAATGAAGTAGTTCCTCAGTTGCTTTAAATTGCATATGTAATTTGGGGTGTCCCTGCAGATTTGTGTAGTTTCAGTCTCCTGGTTTGAAGCAGTAGTTTCAAGGATTGCTGCGAAATGCATCCCTGTGCCCTTCATCAAAATACAAAGCGAGGCTGTGGCTCCAGGTTATATTTCTTTCTGGGACAGAAGTGATATAAAAGATTTCCACCTGTATTCCCAAACAATACCCTCTTTCTTTCCCAACTCCTGCAAGAATTTAGCACTTACAGGACACAAAACCAATTCTGTCTTAGAAAGCTTTTGTGTACTGTAGCTGAGATAGTGTAATTTATCATGCCTTCTTTTAGTTGCATTATGTGATTTCATCCCTTCTTCTTGGTTTTTTTTTGCGTGTTTGATGTAGTATTCGAGCTTGTAAGACTGTCTTTGATTTTGGGGGTAGGTAAAAATCTATCCCTACTCAGATAGATAGAACTTCTTCCAACATATTTAGGAATGTCTCTGCAGATACACCAGAACTTAAAACCTGAAAGAGTTACTCTTTTAAAAGCAGTGCCATGTACTGAGGTACAGTACAAGTATCTGGACTGAGCAGACAAACATGGACTTTAGAATTTCAAACTTTATTAAAGAATTTTGAAAGTTTTTTATGACTTACTTCCCCCTTCCCATCTCCTCAGATGTATTCTGGCATGAGAAAGCTTTTTGAATGCTGTAAAGAATTAGCAGTACAGGAGAATATTTGCTGGAATATTTCACAACAAATCTTAAATTACAGTGAGAAATAAGTTACTTTTAGACTTAGAAGTGCTGGCAGGAGGACAAGTATGAAAAAGCCACAGCACTGAGAAGTTTGATGCTGCAGTGTGGTAATTTTTTCTTTGAAATTTCTGCAAAGACAGGAAATGGAGGCAACAAACGTGTGGGTGGGACTCTGAGGTTAGAGCTGTTAATAAAATAATTGAAACGAACCTTTGCTGATAAGTGCTGCAGCTGTTTAGCATGGCAGTAAGCTGTTGTTTCTGAAATATCAGACCCTACCCATAGTAAAAGGTGAGTTTTCTTAACATTGGATTTTCTTGATGGGGAAGAAGGTGCTTTTCTTGTTTTAGAGTTATGTTCATTAGTTGCATAGATTGAGGAAGTTTTCAACAGCGTAGTTATAAACTATCAGTTAAGATACAGTGCAGTAGGGGCTTTTTGAAGCAGTCAGAGATGAATTTTTTGAAAAAAAAATTGGTTTTTTTTCCCTCTCTCCCATATGTATGTATGTCTTTGTAATTTAATTCACTTTTTACAGACAAGAATAGTGCCCTTTCACTGTTGAGCTTTAAAAATAATGTATGTATAGACACACCAACTGTCCTGTATTACAGTTGTTGCTTATTCACTGCAGGTTTTGCATGTCTGTCAGAAAATACTGTACCTGCAGACCTGTATTTACCCAGTTTAGCACTGGATATACTATGTTCTGCATTTTTCCCTCAGCCCATTCTTTGGTTAGTCAGAATCCACCTCTTGGCAGAGCTGGCTCTTGGTGCTAATCTGCTGGCTGTAGGCATGCTGTCAGCAAAGTCTACCTAATAACTTTGATTGATAAAAGAAGAATGAACAGATAACATTAGATATGCTGTTCAGATCTGCAGGTTTCTTATTGTTTCACCTGTTCAGAACTGCATGAATTAGCTATATTTGAGAAGAAAAATAGATAAGTAGTTTGAGACGCTCCTATTTGAAGCAAATTACAGAAATTGAAGTGTTGTTTTGATTGACAGGATATCAAGCTAATTACTTTTTGAATCAAATTAATACTGTTTAAATGAAGTGAAGAAAGCAGATGTGTTTTTTCCTCAGGAATTAAATAATTATTTTTTGTGTTTTCAAATATCAATATGCTGTCAGATTTTTTTCCCCCCTGCATGTAGTAAGACTTAAAACAGTAGTATTTAGAACAGCCCATCTCACTTTACTGCCTGAAATTTGTCAGCCGTTACTTAGTAAAATTTTAGGGTAGCAAAGCAGAAAGTATGTGTTCAGAGCTGTTTGGGAGTGTAAAACCAGAAATAAGTCCTCCACATACTGACCACCCCTCCTTTAGTATCAAACAAGCGCTGCTGACATCAGTAGGACTTAAGTACCTGTGTAAAGTTAGGTAATTTGATATGATGCTTGATTGGTTATCATCATAGACTTTTTGCTCAAGGTTGTGGCTTGCATTGAGCTTTAAGTTCCATGAGAAGCAAAAATGTGCTTGCAACTAAGGTTCTCATTTTCAGAAGGATGTAATTTGTTTGTGGGTATTTCCTTAATTTCTCAAAGTTCCTTCCTTCTGGACTTGCACTTTCAGTAAATCAGTAAGATGACAATGAAGATAAATAACAGTTACCATGTGTCCTAAAAACATCTAAGTCAGAGATTATTTCGTGATACAAGTTTATGAAGTTGGGGCAAGAAATAAAGGAGTTATGCTGATACAATAATATGTTGTCATCTCATTGTGCAAAGGTGGAAAGTGAATGTCCTGATTTCATCTGGGGTAATTTTCTTCTTAGTAGCTTATACAGTACTGTGTTTTGGATTTGATATGAGAGCAGCACTGATAACACGATGCCTCAGTCATTGCTAAGTAGTGCTTACCCTTTTCAGTCTCTGATGCTCTGCCCAGAAGCTGGGAGGGAGCAGGTGTAGGACATCTGACCCAAACTAGTCAAAGGGATACCAGAGAATGTCATGCTCAGTATAGAAACTAGAGGGGGTTGACTGGGAGGGGCTGATCAGTGCTCAGGACAGGCTGGGTAGCAGCCAGTGGGTAGTGAGCAATTGTATTGTGCATCACTTGTTGGTCATCCCTTATGTTGTTGTTATTGTTATCTTCTTTTACTTTATTTACTTTATTTCAGTTATTGAACTGTTCTTATCAAAACCAAGAAGTTTAACCTTTTTGCGTAGTTCTCCCCATCCCACGGTGGGGTGTGAATAAGCAAGCAGCTGTGTGGTCCTAAGTTGCTGGCCAGGGTGAAATCATGACAGTGGAGTGTTGTGATAGAATATAAAGGCAAATTGGAATAAAATGGTCATGGCATAAAAGACTGATGAAATTGAGGTTTCACTGGAACAAGAGAGAGAATTGGGTAATGGTAGTGGAGAAGCTTGAACTATGTAGCACCGTTAAAGTAGTAGGAGTAAAAGCCTGGTAGCACAAAATACACTGGGCAGTTAAGGGTTATTTAAAAGATTTTTTTGTTGTTGGATAAAGAATTTTCAGTTGAAAACAAACATCAAAAGTCTGGGTATGTTTAGTTGCAGGATGATTGAACCATCCAATGTGATGCTACGAAAAAAGCAAACACAATTCTGCAATGATTCACTTGATGATTTCCACTATAAAAGAGAAATAAAGTATTTTATGAGGGATTGCAGGTATGGTGTCATTTGTGCTTAAGAAATAGGTGAAAGAAACAGCAGAAGGGGGTTCTAAGTATCCTGGGATTACTCAAGAATGAGAAGAAAGCTTCCTTAACATCAAGAAAGGGTATCAAATAGAAAATGCTGCTACTTTTGTATAAAAAAATTGGTGATATGACACAGAACCAAATGAAGTTTGGTTACCCATGAAGAAGTGTAAATAGGATGATTACATCTGCCATACAGATAAAAAAAAAAACAAGTTCTGGAAGAAAGCCTGTCACCGGTATGAAAATCCCTGATGAGTAAACAAAACTGGGAAGCTTCATTGTCATGTTGATGACTACCCCACTTCTAGTTCTTTGGAGTCTTTGGGACATTTTTTTGGGCTGCTTTCTTTTTCTTGAGATGGCTGAATAGTATTACTTAGGAAGTTGGGATATTTTTGTGCTTTTTTTTTTGCTTGTTTGCTTGTCTTCTGTTTTACTTCGAAGCTCAGACCTCTTAGTGACTATTTTTTTTAATAGATTCTCTTTGAGGCATTAGAAATGCTTAGTGCAGTTCAGTGGGTTCCTCTTCCATATTGCCTGTCTTCTTCCCAGCCAACAGTATTTCATGACTGTATTACATTGATGTTCTTGTAGAGTACGGAAGATTAAGTTCAATATACTGAGAAAATAAAGAACTGCCCATGTAAACAGTTTTGAATAATTCCATTTACTTTTTTTCATAGAATTTGGTTGTCTGTGGTAGCACATCAGTTTAATTATGGTGAATTTTACATATTTGTATTTGTAAGAGGCAAATTTGTATTTGCTCATATAATTTTTGGTTAGTCATTTTATTTTCTTCTTCTAGATCCCCCAGTAAACCCTTGGCAAGGAAATTAATGAGTGGGATGGACTGGGAAGTAGTGAGTAGGAATTCACTGTCTGATGATAGGTTGGAAACACAAAGCCTGCCATCCCGATCTCCACCTGGAACCCCAAATCAGTAAGTGGTGTCCAATCTTCTTTCTATAGAAGTAACTGTCTACCCTTAATGTGAATGACCTGTGTGTATAATAAAAGGATTAACGTATTATGGAGATAAATAACTTGACAAATTACATGCTGAATGGTTCTATGGAACATGTAGCTCCAGATAAGAGAAACTATTCGAGGGTGACTTTTAGGTACTTCTTACTCAACCTGTAAGAAGTATAAGACATAGCATGCTACCCTAAATTTGAGAGTTTGAGTTTTGTTGAGCAGTTAAAACTTATTTATTTATTGTCTAAGAAAAAGCTGGTAATAAAATCTGTGTGATATTTTTGAAATAATTTATTCTTGTTAATACCACTTCCTAAAACATTGGGTAAGTTACTTAATCAGAAATCCTTGCACATTTATTCCCCTCAGGTTTTTTGCATTTCCTTTCAAAGCTCACTCTTCCCATGTGATAGAACTTTCTGTTTATGTCTATAGGTAGTGAAAACTCATTCCTGATTTCTTTGGGGAAATAACCAGGGTTTTTTCTGCATGCTGAAAATGGCTCAAGAATCAGTATTACCCAATCTTGGATTGCATCAACCAGAAGGTTTTAATATTGTTTGGCACTACAGCATATTATTCAAAAGACTGTTGTTGTAAATATCTGTAGCATTTAAAAATTTTTGTAAAATTACTTTTGTAATATATTTATGCTTATAGCATAATGCAACTTAATCATATATGTTTTAAAGCATATAAAAAAGGTGCTAATGTCACTATTCTGGTTTTATACATGGAAAATTTTGGGTCACAGAAATAAGGCTCACGGTGCAAAGCTTATGATCTTTCTAGGAGAAGACACAGAAGATAAAATGTTCAGATTAAGTTCTGCCATGAACAGAACTAGGATTTTTTTTCTTGGGGATTAATTTTTCTTCTCATCGACTGGACTGTCAGTTCAGTAGCTTGTTCATTGGATCATAATGCTTTTAGGCTTCTTAAAAAAAAAAAAAAGATTAAAAAATTAGCCATTTAGTGTTTATGAAAATAAATTTTGAACACTTTAAAAAGAAAAACAATGAATAGCATGTTGATCTGACAACATAATTCTTTCAGTGATTTCTGAAACCTTATTTAAAAAAAATATGTAGATGAACATATGCTTGCACTAAGTGTAAATAATTATTTTCATGTTCCTTTGTAGTAGTGTATGAAATGCAGAGTAATAATATTATTTTCACATTGCACTGCTGTGCTTTCCCTCTTAGTCGCAACTCTGCCTTCACTCAAGAAGGAGCACGGTTACGACCTTCATCAGTTGGACATTTAGTGGACCATGTAGTTCACACATCCCCAAGTGAAGCATTTGTAAATCACAGATCTCCGTCTTCCACCCAGGCTAATAGCATCATACTGGAATCATCACCGTAAGTTCTGTTGGTCATTACAGTAAGGTAGCATGCAGGGAGAGCCAGAAAATTTAATAAAAAGGTAGCTGTTATTTCTGGAGTATTAGTAGAAGCCTTACTGAAAATTAAGTGATACAGAAGATGTATATCTGGCATGTTCCTGGTGAAGGGTTACAGTACCTTCCCCACCCAGCCAAAATGCAGATTTGCTCTAACATAATCATTAGTGAGTAGATGTGGAAGTGAAAGTAATTTTTTTAATGGAACTGTTATGTGATAAAAGTTTTTCATTTCCATGAGTTTGAAAAATTTGCTTTTTGTCCAAGCACAGAAATATGAGTGAGCTTTAAAAATTACTTGCTGAAATAACCTTTGTAGCGCCCCAGCATTCTAAAACTCCTAGTACATTTTGTGTATTGTTACAGAGTATCTTTAAGGTCAGGCTTCTGTTATGCTGATTATTCTTGAAACTGTAAGTTTGCTATGCTACAGTGGGCAAAATAAAACCTGTTATTATGTATTAAGTTCAGAAGGATGACAAACAAAATACTGAATTATTTGAATATTTGAAATAGTTACTTGTGACAACGACGAATTGGGGCAAGAAGGTACACAATGTACACTGTATTAACACTGCCACTGTAACTTTTTGTATAGAGTTATGCATGTAATGCTAAACTTGCCCTCATAATTTTGTATAATCTTATTAAGGAAATTGTGCAGATTGTTTATAAAAGTTCGTGAATTTAAAAATAGCACATACATAAGTACAGATTTATGAAACCAAATTGTATGTCTTGGGAAAAATTATTGTGGAAAGGCATTTGACACAATTCATCACCTTTGCTTGGACTACGCCTTCAGTTTTAACAACTATGTGTAGTGTCAAGGATGGAAATAGAATACCAGATTTTTTAAGTTTTGTAAAATAACACAAGACATTTTTTATGATAGGGTACAACAATTATAATTCCACCATCACCTGGTTATTTAGCTTTTAGAGTTATAAGACAGTAATTTCACCTAATTAATCTAAAATCCCCCTTTTTTTGGCAGGCTTTTTAGCAAAGGGAAGGGAGTCTCAAAACTCTGTGAATCTTTTCTGATTAGAGTTTTGCTGTACAAAAGCCATACAGGGTCAGGTTCCTTCTGTTCCAAGACTTCCAACTTAAGTCAGTCTTGGGGACACTGAGTGGTAGAGTGATACAGTCAAGTAAGCACAATTCTTAAATAGTCTCTTTTTGCCTTTAAGTTGTAAAAGATGTTCCCGAGTGTTCTTGGGATTTGTTTATTTAATACCTGATTTCTTGTGTAAGTTGCCATGGGAATAGGTCTAAAAGAAAGGAAGTGGGTTTGTAAAGGAGTTATGCAACTACACTGTTCTTTTTCATTATTTTGCACTTTTTATACCCATGCAGAAGAAGTACTGCTCTTCTTTGGCTTTTGTTTTGTTTTTTTCCTTTGTTGGAAGCTTTAAAGTGGAATTTAATTTAATTAAATCAGTGTAGTTATCTAGCATAAGGTATTTTTTTGAATGAGGACATTTACTGTCAAAAATACATTAACACCATTTGGGTCTTCTGAAAGTTTCAGATGATGTTGATTTAAGATTCAAGATCTGTGAAAGAAAATGGTAGTCATGAAGTTCATAATAGCTATATAATTTTAAATTGTATTGTTTTAGTGTCCAAAAAGCCTGTTTCTTAAACAGGTTGACCTTTCCGAGTGGAATAAAGTAATCCGAGTAGTCTGTCCACTAATTTGTTGGGAAGTTTTTTTTATTGATCAAATTTACATATGTAAGAAAGTTAGGGAAGGTAAACAGACAGGCATTGGGTTTGGTGATCTTTTTGAGTTTGGAGTCAACATAGCAAAAGAAATTAGTTTCAGTGCAGTATTTAGAAGAATATTATCGTTTAGCTAATGCAACCTTGAATTCCACATTTTTTAATTCATCTGCATACGCTATTCAAAACTCAATTGAGAGATGCTGCTTGTAGTTCCCTGAGGTAATTATAACCTTAAATTCCAAAAGCATGTGATATGTGTTTAGTTTAATAATTTTTTTTGGGGGGTGTATGAAACTTTTGCTTTAAATATATTAAAAGGTCAGACCGGATATCTTTAACTAAAAACCTCAAGCTTTTGAGTGCTAGGGTTTGTGTGTTATTATTATGTAAATTGCTGAATTCGGTAACAGAGAGCTGCTTCGCGTGCAAAATAGGCTGCTTTCACTGCCATTGTCTAAGCATTCATAAGGAAATTCAAAGCTGACTGGGCAAATATAAAGCCAATCAAGCTTTTGCCCAAGGCTTGATTGTTAGTTCTCACAATTCATTATGCTAATATATTACAGTACTTGCATTGCTGCTTCTAAAATGCTCATTTAAGTAACTTTCCAAATCTGTTCTAAAAGTTTGTATGTTTGGTAAGAATTTGTTTGTTGTCATGAATGTACAGGCATCTAGTCAAACATATGATCCCATCTTTTGCTTTTATTGGAATGACTTTTTGTCTCTACACTCATGTTTTCTGTTCCTTTTTTATTCACTTTGAAACTCTCAGGAGTAATTGTTCACAGGAAAATACACAGCTATGTTGCACTTCACTTAAAAGGCTGAATAATCTGTGCTGGCCGGACTTGAATGAACAAGTGCATAGGCAGTTAAAAAGCTCTGGGTGACCTTTGTGTCAATGTCTAAATAGTTTACAGCTGCCTTGATGAAAGTTCATTTTGCAAATGTTGGCAATCATTATTAATCTCCTTCTCCACAAAGATTGATTTAGAAAAGCTGCTTATACTGAAAACTAAAAGTGTGATTAAAAGTATGATATTTTTTACTGTCACTTGTGTTGCAAAGTGTTAAGTAATATTATTTTTACTCCCTAGTGTGTTTTCAACTTGAGATTCTTCAGTCATAAGATACTGAATAATTAGTCATGTTTTTTTCTTCTAACTCTGCATGACAAAAAAATATTTTCTGAAAGTAGAAATTCAGCAGAAGCATACTGGAAAACATATTTTTAGGATCTTTCAAATGTACTGTTTCATACAATATTTTCTAAAAAATTTATTAGATTTTTAAAACTGAAAAGGAAAGCATGTTCTTACAAAGTCAAGTGTTCTAATTCCAATTCAATTTTCATGCTTTTGAAAGGTTCGTCCTTTTTTTTTAAATCACTGTAGACAGTTGTGATCTGACTTCTTAATGTGGGATCAGCCTTTCTTTAACTGCATAGAAACAAGTTATGTGATAGGGAATTTGATGTGTACCTTCAGTTTTCTAACTTGCAGAAACTTGAAATGCTGTGCTGTCTCATAATGGGAGTCTTGCCCTGCAAACAGTTTACTGTGGCTAGACCAGTTAAATACAGTGGGACTACTCATGTGGTTCCCTGTGCTTTTTAGAGAGATACTATGCTATGAGTTACTGCTACAGCTTGCTGATAACGAAAGGGACAGTGTTCTCTTTCTGGCATCTGGGAGTGTGTTTCCCTCCCCACGCAGTGGTCCACCTGTGATGAATCACTTCTCCTTGTTGAACAAGCAGAGAGCTACCCAGCCTTGTCCAAAAAAGCAATGTATTTTTGCTTGCTGGGTGAGCTGCCTTAGCCAAGGAGTGCCAGAATGGTTCAAGGGAGGGGCTATGGGTGTGTGTGAAAGAAGGAACGGAGCACCCATTTTTGGTGGTAGCATGCTCTCTAGATTTAGCTCTAACCTGTAACTTCATTCTTGATGGTTTTTGGATTTGCCACTAGTATCAGTGGGCTGTGGTCCTAAGTCGTTATATGACTTAATAATACCTTCTTATGTGGTTAGTGGGGAGGAAGGCATGCTGGTATTTAGAAACTGGCATTCAAACAAGTTAATGGGAGGTATGTGCTAACTGCCTTTTTGGACCTCTCAAAATGTTCTTCTTAATTCTTAAATATAAAACCATATAATGAAAGATGAATCATATATTTATGTAATACAAATTATACAGTTAAGCTTTTATTCCAAAAGGACTAATAAAGGAAATTATCCGTATTATACATAAACATAGAGAACATTTTTATTAATCTACAGTAGAGTGCTTGCTGCTCTAAAGCAGAAATAGAACCTTCTGCTATTTAATCTTCAGTAATGGTGTTATAACTCAACTAAAAAATGCGTGCAATGAGTGCATTTTTTTCAGTGTTTCAAAGCTGTGCATGTTTCAAAGGGAAAATGTTCAAGGGGAGAAAAAATAAACAAAACTCTCTTCAAATGCACACATGTACTTTTAATTGAAAAATTAAAATTTAACATTAATTTCCAGTGGACGTTTCAAATAAATGCAAGGAGGCAGTTGAGTTGTCTTCAGCTTGCAATCCTCCTGTTTTTAGATCAAAAGCCAAAAATTAGTTATGCTCCTTGTCTCTGGTTTTAAGACTTAAATTGCAGGCATTAATTTAAGATGCAAACTAATTGATATTCTTATTGAGGGAAACTTAAGTGACATACTTGTTTTAGTTACTGGTTTTTCTTTTTTTAGCGAGAGTGTAAATACAGTGAATTGTACAATATTTCAGCATAAAATGGGTTGATGATACTAAAACCATTCAAAAGAAAAGTCACATGTAAAAGGTGGAAGTTACTGGTTCTATGTACAGCTACTTGTCAACAAAAAAGGCAGCAACATGTCCAAATATACACTTCCAGTATATTCTACCAAAGTACATTTTTGGGATTCTAAAAATATATATAGACATTCAGTTCTCAAACTCTTGAGTTTCTTCTAGCATTTTCAGTTTCTTTGGAACCCTGAATGAACTGTCAGTATCTCATGATCATTCCACTTCATACTTCTATTTTGGTATTTAGATCTCAAGAGACTCCTATAGACGGGCAGCCTCCTGCATTACCACCCAAACAATTTAAAAAGAACAGTTGGAACCAAATTAATCATTCACACTCACAGCAAGAACTGGATAACCATATTAATGAAACATTTGATGTTCCTGCATCACCGGAAAAATCTACAGTAAGTTTTTGGATCCAATTTAACTATTCTGCTTTTTATTGGAATGATAGTCCTGCTCTTCATGAGCTTAGTTCTGTTACATTTCAGAGAGGTCTTATGTTTGTGCATTACATTGCAGCATTTCCATTATAGGTCCTGTCTCTTTACTAGTTCCCACTATTTTTTTCCACCTACTGGAGTAGTCCTTTGTCAGTTGTCGTCAAATGACTTACATTTTGATGGATATGTAAGCATTTTGAATATTAGCTTTTCAGCACGTGCAGAAATTTCTAACTAACCTCTTCTTTAAGAGGTCATTTACTGTCAGTTTTAAGGACGACATTGTAGACACTACCACTGGTGTTTAATCTAGCTTTTATCAAAAAGCTGAAACTGAAAGTGCCTATCAGCTCTAGAGCGGTTTTGTCAGGAGAGGTTTCTTGAATCTCTTGGTTGCATTTCTCATGAGAATTTCCAAGGAAGAGACTCTAGCAAGACTACCTGTGACAGCAAATGTAAAAATCAAAGAGCAAGTTCTTTTTCCACACTTAAGCATATGCTAGATGAGTCAAGATCAGTCACTTGATTATTGCCTGAGGTAAAGTCTTGCAAACCATTTTTGTGAATTTTTCTTCTGTCCCTCCATAAGTTTTCAAGTGGTTCTTGGTTTTATAGTGATAAAAACCAGGGACAGGAGATACTTTGCAGGATGGGAAAATTGTTTAAAATCCAGATGTAGCAAATACTGCATAAAAAGCTTTGCGAAACTCAGACATTCAAAATTATGAGTCAGCTCCCAAAACTGGTATTTTAGAAATGCCTTTGGTTTATTTTCATTTGCATTCTGAACTCTAAGCCTAGGGTGTTCTCTCAGTCCTTGTTATAAAGCTAAGATTCTCATAAACCCCGTATTTAATTTCATACTGGGGGCTTTGATAAAATTCACAGAAGTGACACTTGTATATTTATGAGCACTTTGTGAATGTTGAAAAAAACATTTGCTTTAAATAACAAAACAGACTTTTTAACAGCTTTGTCTTCTGTCAGTGCTTAACTGAGTCATATTAAAGTACTGTTCTGCCTTGAAAGTTAACGCCACTTTACTCGGAGTTTTTCTGCTTTGCATTCAGTTATCTTTACCAAATTGGCAAAAATAACTTTCAGTTGTTTTTTTCTTTTTTTTAAATTCCTTTGTTCTGCAAAACCAACACAGCTGAGTGAGAATGAGATTCTTTTCTCTCTGTGCATTGTCAGTGTGATTGTTTGCTGTGGTCCAATGGGCCACATTTATGCAGCCTCGCTTAAAGCTGTAATTGAAAATCTAATTTGGTCTGCTGATGGCTTTTCATTTTGCGTATTAGAGAAGAAGGAATACAGCATGACTGAAATTTTGTGAAATTGTGAATTTAAATTTTGGAACGTGTTTGGGATTTTTTTTTTTATTGTGTTTTTTTTTGGTTTTCTTTTTTTTTTTGTGTTTTGTTAGCTTGCTTTTCTGACCAGAGTGCACTTCAGGGTTCTGCACCACTACTGCTGCTCTGTATCAAATATTGTAAGGAAACCCTCTCACCACTTGACTTCTTTTTAGCTTTATTTGACTTCATTTCCTTCTTAAACACCCTTCCTTATCAGTAATTTACACTGTTACTCCTCCTTCCCCAACTTTTTCATCTTTTCATCACTGTGAATGTGTTCAAGGGTGTTGTTTTGCTTTAACCAAGAGCTTGAAACACTTGAAATTCAATTTAAGATCCAAGCTGAGCAAACTTCTTTTACCTATTGAGCCTTCAGATTTTGAACATTCGTACATGTAGGAATGGTTGTTTTAAGAAGTATTTTTTTTTTTGGTTTCTTCTTTTCAGAATATCAGTTTTATGCTTTGGCTTGAAACAAATGTTTTTAATAATACTTCATATGCTCACTATAGAAACTATAGAAGCACTAGCTGATGTTCACTCTGTGAAATAAATATTCTTAGGTATAAAATCAAAATCACTTCAATGGCACTAAGTTGATTTTTCCATATTAAAAAGTATTTAATATTCCTCAGTTTATTGGTAGTTCCTTTAAAGGTGTTGTGTGATCAGAATGAAACTGAAAAGCAAGCAGCTTGAAATTGTTAGATCTTGATTGGTGCAGAGCATGTGTCACACCTCATATTCCACTATATTGGAATGGAATAGGGGATATAGAACCAAGATTTTGCCAAACTTTTTTTCCTTGCTTATTATCAGTATGTTGCCATTAATAGACAAAAAAATAACTATCCCTTCAGCTATCTTCTTTTTCATCATATTACATTTTTACTGCAGGCTTTTAACTGAGGTTTTAATTAAAATTATTTTAAGGCATTTCCATTTAGTAAACTCTTTTTCTTAGGCCTGCTTGAAGCCAATTAGTCTTTCTAGTTTCTTACTTTGAGAGAACACACTTTTAAGTTATGTCACAGAATCACAGAACAGTTAGGGTTGGAAGGGACCTTTGGAGATGATCTAATCTTATCCCACTGCCAGTGCAGGGTCACCTAAAGCAGGTTGCATAGGAAAGCATCCAGGCGGGTTTTGAACATCTCCAGAGAGGAAGACTCCACAACTCCCCTGGGCAGCCTGCTCCAAGACTTCTAAATGTGTAACTTTTCCCTTCTATGCAAAACTCAAGATAAAACCATTTGTACCATTACTTGATGTTTTCTCAAGGGTCCAGGAACAGCTACTTCATGAGGAAACTGCAAAATTATTACTTATAATATCCTCAAAGTCTAATTATGAATAATATGTATATTATATAATTTTTGTTTACTAGCCCAATGGTGGTGTCCCTCATGACAATCTTGTTATGATCAGAATGAAACCAGATGAAAATGGAAGGTTTGGCTTCAATGTAAAGGTAACAGTACATCTATTCCCTTTATGTCTATTAAGATTATTTTCTGTCATTTATGATTTATTACTAACTGAATTTGTTTTTAAAGGGTGGATATGATCAGAAGATGCCAGTAATAGTGTCCAGGGTAGCTCCAGGAACACCTGTAAGTTATCAAAAAATTGGACTTGGTAGCAATGCCTTTGTATCTTGAAGTATATATTCAAAACTGTGACTTATTTCATAACTGCCTATGAAAAGCGTAGTTTATGCTCCATCATTATCATAACAAAGCAAATTATGTCTAGTAAGAATTCGATGGGGCTGCATAATATTTTTGAAAGTTCTTCAGTTGTCTGAAATACTTTTTTTTTATTGAAACAAAGCTTGATTCCTGAAAATTACAAGGAGTTCCAGATGTTCAGTATGTGTTGTTTCTTGAGCTGTGTCATCCTAAAAATACATTTACTTGGTTACCTTTTCTAAAACTGGAATTCATATAAGTTCACATAAATTATACATAGAAAGAATCTTTTAGTATGTTTAAAATAACTGATATAGCAAATCTCTTCATTTTAGTGACAGAGGTAGCTGAATAAAGCCAAGATTTATACTAAAATCAGACATCATGAATCATTCATCAGATCTGATTGTCTGTTGTTACTGGTGCTTTGTGGCTATCAATAGTGTCTTCAAACTAGGCACAATATTTTGTCAGTTAACTGCCAGAAATACTGACCTGGTATTCAGCTGAGAGGAGTCAGCTCTGTTCATACCTTTTAGAGTGAACTATTTATTTGCTAACATTTGAGAAGTACAGCTTTATTTTTTTTATTTATTTGTTTAAACTTTGGTTTTTACTATTTGAAAACTATTCAGATGTTTGTCCCTGTTTATTATTTCTGAAATATTTAATAACATAAATAATTTTGGCGAACACTTAAAACATCCACTCTCTAAGGGCAAGGTATTTGGTAATGACATGTGCTTTTTCCTTTCTGCAACAGTGTTTAGGCTATGATTATAGTAATGATTTTTATTACCTGATTCCTCTCTCTGGGATTACTGGGATTTGTGCATTATCTTTGATCCTTGTCTTAGGCTTGCCATTATAATTGCAGCATTTCACACCTGAAGCATTTAAGCCTGTGAAATTGATTTGGACAAGGCTTTTCTGCATTGCTCCCTTCTCTTCAAAGATAGGAACATCCTGCTTTTTAATTGTCTGTACAGAAACGTGATTCAAACAGTTGAACTTTCTATTTCAGAGGAGTGGAGTAACCGGTGCTGAAAGACATGTTACAATGACAGTCACCTCCCAGCTGCAGATGGTTTTATTCATGTGAATGGCACTGTCTTATGTATTGTGTAACACTTATATTTATCATTTTAACACAAAGCAGCAACCATAGCAACTAAGCTATTAAGATTCAAGTCCTGACGTATAGTTACTTTAAGTTGCTATTTTAACGTGAGAAATTGAAAATGGCTTGTTGTAGAGATTTTTTTTTTTTTAATTACTTTTTTTTCCCCTCCACCTTGCAGGCTGATCTCTGTGTCCCTCGTCTGAATGAAGGGGACCAGGTTGTACTGATAAACGGCAGGGATATAGCTGAACATACCCATGACCAAGTTGTTATGTTTATTAAAGCTAGCTGCGAGAGACACTCAGGGGAACTTGTGCTCTTAGTTCGACCCAATGGTGAGTGATTTATATGTTATAAGAAAAACTAATAAATACACAGCTTGCTTTCATTTTCTAACCTTCATTTTGTGTCTTGAGATGGAATGCTTAACGTTGTAAGAAAGAACTCCTTTCCTTGAAACGGAGTTGCAGCAACACAATGTATTGCAGAAATCTTGATCAGCCCTTTACTCTAGGGAGCTGTCCATAATAACTTAAGTGTTGAAAATTAACAGGAAAGTCAGAGATGAAATATTTCAAACTTATAGATAATTTAAATTTTGTTCTCACTCTCATTGATAAAAATGTCCAGAAAGCTGTATGGATAATGAGTGCAGTTTCTGAAGTTGCTCTTATTCCATTAAGGAAAATAAAACACAAGCAAATGAACAAAAAACTCCTCACTAAACACCCCATGCTTAGGTGACTTTGCAGGTCTGTATGAGAAAAATCCTTCCATATACTTTTAAAACAATCCAGAACATCTGGTAATATTTCTACTTGATGAGGCTTAATAGAAGAAAGTGCTAGAATTGGAGTCTAAATAACAGCTTGTGCATTATATTCATGAAATACCCCTCTGGAGCATTGCCAGCAGCTGGTCACTGGGTTTAATTCAGCTGCATATCCCAATTGTAATACAATTGCAGAGGAAAA
The DNA here is from genome assembly GCA_032466535.1 of Forpus xanthops. Classification (NCBI taxonomy): domain Eukaryota; kingdom Metazoa; phylum Chordata; class Aves; order Psittaciformes; family Psittacidae; genus Forpus; species Forpus xanthops. The sequence continues at coordinate 5,618 of JASSUY010046215.1, read as the reverse complement.
AATAAAATGTAAAATAATGACGTTTAATGCAAATAATTGAAATTAGTTTAGGAGAGTATCTCAGCCACCTTATAATCAATTTTTCTTTTATTAATTTATTTGCACTCCCCACTTGTTCTCTTAGTGTAGCTCTTGAAGCTTTTGTGTGCTTACTTTCTTTTACAGATAAAATTGTTAGTTTTGTTTACAAATTTACTAAAACAGTTATCCTTGTGTGTTGGTTATCTCTGTATTTTGGATAAAAACATCTGAGTTTTAGGACTGAGGAGCTACCAGTTTTTTAATTTAAACACAGGCTTTCGAACAGTATGTCTCTTATGTGTAGTAGAGGATGTATATTATTTTTCAGATTGTTTAGAGACGGGGCACAGAAACAGTTTTTGGTAGCAGCATAATGGCATATATTAATGCTGTTTTCTCAGGTGGTCTGCACATCTTGTTCTAGGTGCTGAAGCCTAAAATCAGTTCAAAGTGAGTTAAAACTAAAAAGGTAAATGCAATTATAATGATTTCAGAGGCATAATGTGAGAATCTGAGATTAGGGAGTTACATCAAAGAAGGTAGGGCGTAACACAAATTTTGATCAAAATTTTAGCAGTCAGTGATATGCTTTCACTTGAAATTACTGTTAAACAAAAAAATATTTCGTTGTGGATTATAATAATCTGTAAAGTCTACTTACTTTTGCTGATGGGGGCTAAAATCAGTGTGCTAGTAAATGCAGACTTTTCTAAAACAGAAACACTTGTTTATTGTTCTGTTTTAAACAAATGATGCAGAGTTGATTTTGCTTGCCAAATGGCATGTTCAGTCAAAGTGTTCATATCTTCATTTGTTACAGCTGTCTATGATGTTGTGGAAGAGAAGCTGGAGAGTGAGCCTGACTTCCAGTACATCCCCGAGAAATCTCCGCTTGACAGTGTCCATCAGGATGATAATGCTCTGAGAGAGTCCATGATTCAGCTAGCAGAGGGACTTATCACTGGAACTGTTTTGGCTCAGTTTGATGTGAGTACCATGTTGCCTGTGGCTGTGTGCTACAGTTCTAAGAAATTATTTAAGAAGAGAGGATTTCATTTAAATTTCATTAGAGTCAGTATCTTGTAGCAAAACAACTGGTTTGTGCTCTCAAAAGAAAAATAACAAAATCAATCCTGGTTTGTATGTACAAATTTATGGCATTGAATAATCCTAATACTAGTTTTTTGTGTTGTTTTAAATAGCTTTATTATTTACAGATTTTTGTGGTTATGAGGGACATATGCTAATAAAATGCTTTCACAGAGATGAAAACTAAAAACTGTAAACCGAAATGTGTTCTATATTCAGACCTTCATTCCACATCTAATTTACTGTAACATTGTCTTCAAACAAACTGTGACAACATCTTGATCATTTTTAGTGATCCCACAGCGTAATTAAGTTCATAGTGCTTTCTTTTGAAAAGTATATTATTATGTATGTTGAAGCTACTGTTGCTCAGTAGTTTATGTTCTAAAAAGTACCCCATGTCAAATAATAAAGTAACAGATCCTTTGCATCTACTATGATCTGACCATTGGTTTTGTCTTTAGCAATTGTATAGGAAAAAGCCTGGAATGACAATGTCTTGTGCCAGATTACCTCAAAACATTTCCAAAAATAGATACAGAGACATTTCGCCTTGTAAGTATGTGTGTTTGTATATGTGCTCTAAAAGTATTTTACTGTGGTTAGTAAATGAGTAACATATTTCTAAACTTTTTTTCAGATGATGCTACACGGGTTATTTTAAAAAGTAATGAAGATTACATCAATGCAAATTACATAAATGTGAGTAGCATTTTTCAAAGAGCTACAAAATTAAATATGTTTTCAGTTTTTACATGAAATTGATTAAAATAAGTGTTCATAAATCTAGTTGTGACTAGAATGGCTGATAAACCTGTTGTCAGATGGTTTAAAATTTACTGTTGTTATTTGGTAATTTTTTCTGGCAAGTGTTTCTATAAGTGAATCCCAGAGAAAGAAAAAACAGTAAGAGAAGCTCCCTCTACAAGAGGAATTAATTCCTTTCTAGGTATTAATGTGGCAGTAGTGTTCAACATCAGTAATGTTTAATCTGACACCACTTTCTTTTACATATTCACTCCTCCACTGGTCCTCATTCTTAGTAACAACAAAATTGCAGCTACTTATTTTTCCTTTCTGGAACACAAAACAGTGATCAAATTAAATTCCAAGATCAGCATTTTAAAAACTAGTGTCCAAAACCCACAGAGCATGAAATGTTTGCACCTGTATTATTTGCCAATTGGTCTATCATTTCTTTTTTCAAATCTTAATCCTGATTATGGCAACAACATAACTGTCAGATAATATGTGACATGTACTTGTATCTTACATGTGTGAAGCATTTTGAAGGATTTTTGTTAGTGCCAATCTAGATTTAATAACTCGCAATAAACAGAGTTAATATAGTTGATGCTTCTTTAATGTGTTAGTTACTAAACATCTGATACCTGACTTTGATTTGCCGTAAGCATTAAAAGAATTACTTTGTCTTCTCTTAGATGGAAATCCCTTCTTCCACGATAATAAACCAATACATTGCTTGTCAAGGTCCGTTACCGAACACTTGTCCTGACTTTTGGCAGATGACTTGGGAACAAGGCTCATCTATGGTTGTAATGTTAACGACTCAAGTTGAACGGGGCAGAGTAAGTAAAAGATATCTTTACTTGCCTAGTCTTCTAAAAATATGTTGGTGATTAGCCTTTTTAAAGATTAGAGGAACATACTAGTATGACATGTAATATGACATGGGGTAATCTTTTTAAACTAAAAGAAGGTATGTTTAGTCTAGATAAAAGAAAGACACTTTTTTACAATGAGGATGATGGAACACTGGAACAGATTGCCTAGAACAGTGTTAGATGCTACATTCCTGGAAACATTCAAGGTCAGGTGTGACAGGGCTCTGAGCAACCTCATCTAGTTGAAGATGTCCCTGCTTATTGCAGAGGTTTGGACTAAATGAGCTTTCAAAGTCCCTTCCAAACCATTCTATGATTCTTCGTAGAGGGCAGTGCATTACTGGTACTGTTGCAGTGATGACTCTTACATTTTACATCTTCTGATATTGTTAAAGTAGTTAATATTTAAACTTTGCTCAGTTCTGAAATACATTGAAGCCTTCACATATTTCTTAAAATATTTTAGTCTTTAAAGTAAAAAGCATCTAGAATTTACCATCATAGTAGGTTTTTTCTCTAAACTTCAAATGAAGGAACTCTAAGAAATTTTGTGAATATTTTTAGATTAGTTCATTGATACGTAGAAAATTTAATTTTTTAAGGCAGCCTACCACAGCTTTGTATTGTTAAAATCCCATGCCTGGAGACTGTCCTCAAGAGAATCCTTGATAAGCTTGAAATCTAAAATTTTTCATGAAATGTTCTTCTGTGGCTATAAGCAGTTGGTTATTCCTATGAAAGAATCATTTTCCTTTAAATCATTTCCATACAAATATCTGTAAAAATAAGAGTACTGGTAATAACATAATTGGAGTTACAAATTTCTAAAGCCAGCTTGTATATGATGCTGTAAAAGGCCTCAGGTGAATTTTGTGATTTGTTTCTGGTTTTGTTTTTTAAGCTATAGTCTCTCCTTACTACCTTTGTTTATTATGCAGCCATGTCCTTTGGAAGCAGGCAAAACAATCAAATCTGGTCATATGCAGAGTGTAATTTCAGAGGTATTGGGTTTATAGTCTGGAGCATTCACAGTAGCGCTGTCTGGTTCAGTGTGGACAGAAATGGCACTCTGGAATAAAGGTTTAGTGGAATTTCTCCACATTCAGGATTTCTTTTGAAGATGGATTTATGGTAGGTTGTGGGTGTTCTGATCAACTCAGACTATAGTTCAGCTCTGTATATATTTTCACTTTTTAATAACCATATATTTACTGGGAGGTCAGGCCTCTGAATAGAATTAAAATAATTAAAGGGCAGTTGCAGCTTTCTTAAACCTTTTTTCAGTGACTCAGTGTTTGCAGGATGCTGCCTGCTCCCAATTAAACATGATTAGAGGGAATTTCAGTACAAGTGCACTTTTTGGTTTGAGTTTTCTTTGCAGATCTGCTAAGAGCAGACTTGCAATAGCAGTTCTCTGAGGTTCCCCCACCCCTTCAGTAATGATATTTGTGGAGTTCTTTGGAGAGCTGCTTAATAATGAAATAAAAGGACTTATCTGTCTTATACCCATAGGCAGACTCCCTGCTCTAAAGCTGATCATGAGGCTACTGACATCACTAGCCCACTGCATGCCTGGATGTCTCAGTGGAGCAGGAAGTCTGCAAATCTGGCTGCTCTTAAAGAATTGCCAGGTGGGTTGGAAAAACAAAAGTACACTTGAGCTGAAATGACCTCTGCAATTAGGCATTAAGCAATATATCTGAAAGTCTTAATAGTTGAAGTTTTCTTTCACATTTAATGACTTGATTGGGAGTCTTCGAAGTCCACTGTCTGCATCCCCCTAATTTCTTCATTAGTTTAGCAACCTTTTTGTGGCTTATTGCCTTTCGGTTCTGGATTTTTGTTAGATTTCATTTGTTCTTTTCCCATATAAATGTGCTTTGAGAACATTAGATTAGGATTTTGGAGGTCAGAAATGTTTATAAAGCAGCACTTTTGTCACTGAAGTGTAAGATGGAATATTTATAGATATACTTTGTTTTAAAATTGTAATGAAAGTTAAAGGCATCCATCTTCAGTTAAACTAACCTCAAGAGCTGGTGCATGTGGCCTCTTGAAAATAGAGCCAGGAAATCTCCATGATACCTTATTTTATTAAAGATAATTAGGTAACACAGCCTATTTGGTAAGTAGTAATAGTAATTACAAAATTATCAAAACAGTCTTTTATGAACAAAGGTATAAAGACCTGTAGAGAATGAAAATAATACTTATGCATCTTTAAAAATGTGTTGACTTTAGGTTAAATGCCATCAGTATTGGCCAGAGCCATCAGGAAGCTCATCATATGGGAACTTCCAGATTACTTGCCATTCAGAAGAAGGAAATCCAGCTTATGTTTTCCGAGAAATGACGCTGACTAATCTGGAGGTAAAATGATAAAATACTTCTAAAGTACTTACCAAACTTACTTAGCGAGGCTTTCATTTCAACTTTGTAGTATATCCACATAGAACTGTTTATTTCTAGAAGCCTGTTGAAAATTACTTGTATTGCCATGTACTTACCTAGTATAAATTCTGCTCTTAGAAGGATAAATCTCTCACTAGCAAGATGTCACAAAGATTCAATTTCCATAATCATATTAATTGGGTTTAAGTCACATAAAAGATATATAGAATCATAGAATAGTTAGGGTTGGAAAGGACATTAAGATCATCTAGTTCCAACTTCCCTGCCATGGGCAGGGACATCTCCCACTAAACCATGTCACCCAAGGCTATGTCCGACCCAGCCTTGAACACCGCCAGCGATGGAGCATTCACAGCTTCCCTGGGCAATTCATTCCAGTGCCTCACCTCCCTTACAGTAAAGAATTTCTTCCTCATGTCCAATCTAAACTTCCCCTGTTTAAGTTTGAACCCATTACCCCTTGTCCTATCA
>JASSUY010046214.1:0-10793 GCA_032466535.1 Forpus xanthops | reverse complement strand
CCTGTTTAAGTTTGAACCTGTTACCCCTTGTCCTCTCACCACAGTCCCTCATGAAGAGTCCCTCCCCAGCATCCCTATAAGCCCCCTTCAGATACTGGAAGGCCACTGTGAGATCTCCATGCAACCTTCTCTTCTCCAGGCTGAACAGCCCCAGCTTTCTCATCCTATCTTCTACTTGGACTAGTCAATATTTAAAGGATGTTCTAGTACCATCATTGTCACCTAATTCAGAAACCACAAGAAGATGTTTCCCATTCATGATGGTGGCAACACCTGTACAGTCTCTTGGGCTGATTTTCCCTTCTTGTATGATGTATGACGTGGATCCCTGATTACCTGGGATGGCATCCATGCAAAGTGACTTTTGGGCTGTATCCTAAAGATTTCTGTGAAAAGCAACTAGCGTGCAGTAGCAACAGGGGCGGGAAGGGAGGGCTCATACATACTGTGGAATGAGGACACTGCTGGATGCTCATCTGGACTCACATCGGTATCAAATAATTTGTGAAAAGCTTCAAAATTTATAATATAAATATAGGCCAACTTTTTTTTTCTTTCAAGCAAGTGCCCCAGAAACATATACTTGCCTAACAACAAAAAGCATCTGACAAATAGGTTACACCGTATTACATACCAGCCCACCTTATGAGTACTAGTGAAAATAGTACAGATAAGTGAGGTTGACTGGGAAGACCAGGAAAAAGCATAAAAAGAAGTAAAGTAACTTATATCTGATTATCACTAAATTGTATGAATAATACAGATATACACATCAATAGAACTGTTCTTTAGCTAAACAGTAACCTCATTCTTAAGTTGTCAGACATTGCACCATTACTGTACAGTAACACAGTCCAAATTTAAATAGAGTATTCTTGTTTACTTTCTGATACCTATGGGGTTAAAATAAACAACCAGATGAAAGTAGCCATAGTAACTCATTTGATCAAAGTAACAGACTGCTAGGGATTTAAATATAAACCTGTAAATCTACTTTGAAGGCTAAGTACAGACTAAGTGAAGTCTGTATACTAAGTACAACGGGTATCTTGCCTTGAATTAAATAGTATATACCAACAGGAGATGGTAAACGACACATAACTATGTTTAAAAAGAGAGCTAACTAGCTTCTAGCTCTAAAATAATACACATAGAATGAGAGAGGAAAATGTATTCATTCTGTTGTTTTCAATGGACCTGCAGCAAAAGTTGAAAATGCAAAGCTTGAGGTGTGATTACATACAAGAGATGAAGAGTCTAGTTCAGCTAAAATGAGGAACATCACAGACCACAAATTACCCATTTTTGAAATTTTAAAAGTTTTGCTTTAGAGGTTGCTTTTTTTTTTTTCCCTTTGCCTGATTTTCTCAAGTGAATTACAATTTGAAGTAACAGAATTATAAACACAGTTGAAAACTCAAGTTTTCTGCTTCACTTATGATTTTAAGAGCTATCAGAAAACTTTTTCCCAGAAGATTTCTGATCATTTTTCCTTGAATCAAAAATCTCAGAAGGATAAAATTTAAGACTAAAAAAAAAAATCCCTTAGCATGTAATCAAGTGCCAAAAGCATAGTTGATAAACATATAAAAGTTGCCTACTTTTCAGAGGAGATGACTGAAGAATCATACTTCATGCTATACTGTCCAAAGTCAATTAATAAGCCCCCATAAAAACTGAATTGTATACCATTTGTTTCCTTGAAAGGGCTGAGGTGGCAAGTACGACACAAGTGATATTTCTGCTAGTTGGATTCTGGCATTCAAGAAAGGGGCATCATGTCAAAGGAAGCCTTTAAAAAAGAGGATGGGGGACCAAAGCCATACTTTGGTGCACTCATCTTAACCAGATTTAAACAATTTAGTTATATGCCTAAGAGTTAGTTGTTTAAATCTAAGTTCACTCACATAAATACTTTTTTTTAGTCAACGGAAGGAAAGAGGAAGCTCTAAAGGGCTGTTGAGCTCATCTGTGTTAAAATAGGATGAACTACCCTAGGAAAGTATCAACCTTTGAATTTATTTTGGAAGGGCTTTGACAACTACCTTGCACACTGAATTTAACATAAACCCCTTTGTATCAACTGGTGAATGTACACAGTCCCCTCCATATGCTGTTACATATTTCAGGCATAGGGGAAATCTGCAAAAATTATCAACATCTGTTTTGTAGCACATATGCTTCAACTCTGCAAAGCACCACAGCTATACCTGTGGGCCACTGAAGTTCCCCTTACAGTAACTGTTAAATATTTTTTTTCTGGTCCTCTTTATGAAGAATTTCACAGAAAAAGAGTGGGAAAAAAACCCAAACAACTATCAAGGAATGGAGGAATTTGGAATTGCAGATCTGTTGGCTTGTAGCCATGACCCTACAATGAGAGGCTGGGCAGATCAAAAATAGAAACTGAAAGCATACAAACTGTGTTGACACTGAATTTGATCTGGGGCTGAGGATAGGCTGCTTTTGAAGGGGCTGTGTAATTTCCCATATAAAAGGATAGAGAATGAGCAAAATGAGAAGTGTGCAGTCTTTAATATGTTTTTCTTAGCCAGCCTTTAAGATATTGCAGCCCTTGCAGACATTTGGAAATACCCTGCTTAAAAGTAATAACACTGATCATTACCAACTTAGCAATACCAAGAAAGAAATGAAAAAGAAGCTCAAAATGCTGATAGAGACAAAAATAAGGATGAAAGAGTCATTGAAGACCAGAATACCAGGTTATAAACCAATCTTTGAAGATTAAAATGCATCATAAAGAATGCAAATAGATTATAATTATCTATTCTAGACATTTGCTTCTTATTCAGAAGCTCCATTCCTTGCAGCATATTACTTAATCTTTTCCAGCAGTGTCTCTTCATGCTTTCATTGGCTTTAGTGAGAGCCACCATATGCTGTGCATGAAACCCCATAACAAAATGCTGATGGCTACCACTTCTATGGGATGCTGCCAGCAATACAGACATTTCCTTTTGCTTGTTTGTCTTAAGTCTCAGATTAACTTGCCACATTCTAGTTGAACAACCACATGTGATCCTCTAGCTATCAAAAAGGGTAAAAAAAGACCAAATTTCACTGATTATATTATGAACTGTTAAAGACATTAAAGTGCTTAGGATTCCTAGGGTGAACTTTTGATAAAAACTGACAGAGGGCAGCTCCTGTTTAGACTGCGAAGTGATGCTACTTTAGCAGTGACCTTGCAAACCCGCTTTACTAAGAGCGTATACTGGGAAAGAGGATATGCTTGACTAGTTTTTCTTATTTGATTTCTATCATGTTTCTTTTAAACTTGAGTAAGCCATGTATTCCAGCATACATTATTACCACTTTCCCACTCACATCTTCCACCAGATCATATTTTTTGGCAATACCAGGCTTCTCCCATTTGATTCAAAGTCAGAATTGCTGTTTACTGTGTGGGAAAGGACTCCTCAGCATACCTGCAGCCGAGGTGCCGGCTGCTGTGAGATGCCAGGTAAATTACATGCTCATCCCCCATGCTTCATGCTCTCTGCCTACACAATGACAATAATTCTCTGCACCTCCTTCAAGTGCTGCAGAGATTAAGTAGGTTTTATTGGGGATGGCCTTTTGGTTCCCAGGACAAAATTAGTTCTGCATCTTACATTGCCATTTTCGTTGATTATGGAGCTTTGTTCTACCTACTGTGCGGTGCTATTAAATGTATGTTTTAATATGATTCTAACGTGAAGTGTACCAAATTTCCTGTCATTTCATCAGCAAGAAGCAAGCTACAGCTTCAGCCATTGCCATCCTCCACCTTCAAAGAACAATTTGGATAGCAGTAGTCCATGGGAAGGAAGGGACAATATTCTCAAGTATGTTTAAAACAGCTACCTTTTCAATGCTTCCCTAAGGGGATGGAGCATATGATTTTGTGACATTCACATGCTCCATTGGCCCAACCAACAGCAGAGCAAAGTTATTTCTAAATTTAACTTATGTTTAAAATAGTAATTCTATGGTTTTATATTGAATGTAAGAATAATTACATTTTTTACAGAACCTGAAGTCTGGTTTTATTTTTCATGAGCATAATATATTAAAAAATGGCTGCATCAAAAAACAGTGGTGACACAAAAAATCATAAGATCAGTAGATACAGGGTGAAAAAAAAGCTAGGAGAAAACCCAAGCAATAAACAATAGATAAACAGCACCACAAGAAGTGTATGATAAAGGCTTGGTTTCCTAAACACGGGGAGACAAAGACCAAAATGAGAGAAATTTTGCAGGCTTCTCTTAAAAAAAAATGCATTTGGTCAGGGTTTTTTTTAACTGTGTAAGTAAAATTCAGGTGGACCTTGCTGATTTGTGACGTTAATATAGAAGATAAATGGCTTGCATCCAAACTAAAGCAAAATACACTTTTTTGGCAAAACGGTTGCAATGCAATCTAAAAGGAATCCTGCTAACTCATTCTCAGAATTGTATTTCAGACTAGAATAGTTACTTTCTGGTATCATTATGATGAGACAGGAATCTAATATCTCCATCATACCATAGAACAGTGATAAGCTTTAATGACAAAGCTTTCACTGTATTTATTGTAAAATTATCAGTTTGCTCTTTTCTGGAGATATCAAGACAGTTTATGTATGATTCAAAGACAGGCAACCTTTGTCCGATAATTTATTGCGTTTGGTTTTGGTGAATTTTTCTCTAAGGAACAGAAAGTGTTGCACACTATCAAGCTTTTCTCTCTTCCCTGCAAAACGATCAAAACAATTTTCAACATGGAAGTATAACTGATAAAGTCAAAACATCCTTCTGAATTGCATTATTCAGTTCCAGATAGAATACAGAGGGTGAAAGGTGGTAAATGCCCCATAATTCGTAACTGCATTATCAAATTTAAATTGCTTAAATTATGCCTCAGAAAGCCATACTAGCTTACATTATGATCCTTCAAGCCACAGTATGACTTAAAAAAAAAAAAAGAGAAAAAAAGAGCTTCAGGGTAAGTATTGTGTAGAGTAGTTAGTTATATTATATATAATTTCCCTTTTTTTGCATGACTGGCTCTTTAAAGTTTGGCTAACAGTTATTGCTGTATTTCTCAAGTTAGTTCTTCACTGCCAAATGGACCTCCTACCACCCTGTTACTAAGATTTAGTACAGTTAATAAGATCACAAGCTCCTTAGGGCAGGACTTGCTTTATTATTTGCGTAAAACCTAAGCACGGTGGTAATACTAGAGTAAGAAGACAATATTATCTATGTATCATGGTCTGTTCTGACAGGCTAGTCAGAACTGGAGCCTTGTGCAGAACTTCATTTTCAAAGCTTCAGGCATTGAAAATAAAGGTTCAATATGTGTTAAAAAATGCAAGTATATCTGTTTAACAGTGGATGAAACAAGGGTCAGTTATTCATCATGATAGAAAAGCAGGACAATGTTCAAATTTATGGTCAGAGAACTGGCTTGACGCTTGTGCATTGAACAGAACAATGATGAAGAGTGTGCAGAATTGCTAACTAATTGCAAGTGACTTGCAAATTTACTGGTAACCAGGATCACCACCAAAATTACGCATTACCACTGAGAAGTTTAATCTGCACAGATTCTGTCTGTTATTTCAAACATCTACAAAATGTTATGTGGCTTTAAATAATTTTAATTCTAAACAGTGAGATGATTATTGTGATATAAAAAACTTACAGCCATAACATTACTAGGTGTTCTCAATCACCTTTTCTTTTTCAGTCTCAAAATGTTTTAAAAATAATGGCAAGTTTTGAAATGTCATCATTATTCTTTTTAGTAGCTTTTAGTGGCAGAGAAACATCCAGTCAGAAACTAAGTCAGCACAGGTTTATACAAGGATGACAGCTATATATGGAATATGTCTGAAAGCACCATAACAGAGAGGCATATACATATATATACAGGATTGAGATCCAAGGAAATACTGGCATTCCTCTCTTCATCCTTAACCAACTTAGTCTCACAAGGGCAGTGTAACACATCAACAGTTAACATAACACTGGATTATGACTTATCCATTGAGAAGCCATGCAGATGATGTATACCTAGTGCAGCAATACCTATTCCCTGCCTCTCCTCTATAGGAAGAAAGCTCTTTCTGTGCTTGAACTGTGCCAGACTGCAGAAAAGAACAGCACTGGGCAAAAAAAAAAAAAACAAAAGCAAACACCCTACCAAAAAGAAGCAGGTAAAACCAAACCAAAATGGGGTTCCCTGTGTCTGCATCACCCCGTACAAAAGGTAATGGAGTAAAGTGGCCACACTGCATTCAACAAGCAAAGGGCAGCTCCCTCCATCCAGGTATTTCTTAAAGTATTTAGCAGTAACCTCAAACTGTTTTTAAGTTGGAAGCACTAAAAAGCACCTTTATAGCAAGACTTACAGATTTGTTTACTTCAAAGCTTCTGAAGCCGAGCGCTCCAAAACCCCATCATGAAACTGAGCTAGCCTCACCACTGTACCTCTGATATAAATACTAGAAGGCAACAGAGAACCCTTGGCCTCACCAGCCAGAGCTTTGCCAAGGCTACCACTTATATTCAACACAGTTCTCCTCCAGCATAATGGGATTACAGTTTTGCCCTCCTCCAAACCCATTGCACTTGAATATTATTAATGGTTCCTTGGGCTACAAACAGCTTTTCCAAATATTTGCAATGACCAATAGCTAAAGGGACATAATGAGCATCCCTGTAGATAAGCCATTTGATCTTTAAATTGTCAGGTACAATGTTACCCTGAAGTGAGGTAACACAGCTCAGCTATTTAGGTGACAGCTGAACAAACATGAAATTAACATGAAGTGCCAAGGATTAAAGCAACAAGATAAATAGGACACAGTTTTTCCTTTCTTTCAAAAATAAAAACATTAAAAGGACTTGTGTTAATATCTGTATGTACAATTTATAAGAGCAGGCAATGATTTGACTATAGGTTTCTCTTTAATAGAATGAGAAGAGATGCAAATGTCAATAGGAGCTGGAGTTTCTCTGCAACAGGAGGTCAAGACTTTAAATTTCAGATTACTGGCATTTGTTTGTTTTTCAAAGATCAAAACATATTTTAAAAGGTATTTTTCCAAGCACAGTCATCATGTTTAATTTTTTAACTCCCTTTTCCAATTCTTCCCTCTCATCAATTCTATTTTCCTCTATTTTCCTGCTTCTCAGAGGAGAGACTACTTTGAGGCTAACTTATGCACCTGGACTGCATGGAGCTGCTCAAGCTCCTGCTGTGAGGGGATTCAAAGGAAGAGTCAATTTAATCTGTGCATGTAAAATAGGCCAGTGCTACTTTAACAAATTTAGGCCTTGAGTCTGCAAAAGGAATTATGCATATGCCTAACTTGACATACATTAATAGTCTCTTTGCTTAAGTTTATAGTAAGGCTAAGAACAGTTTTCAATGGCTCAGGGGTTTGGATTTCATTTTCAATTTGTCTTACACACCTACAAGACCTCCTGGTTTTGAAAACAGAACTTACCCTTGGTTGTCATTTCAGTGTCAATTTTTTATACTAACTGAATATATATTGTACAGTACTGTCTATTAATTTTTCTCATCTACCAATATAAAGGAAGGAATTCTTAATAAAGCACCTCTTCAGAAAGGGACTGCCTGCTGCCTAAAATGCCTAAAATCAATGACACTTATATGTTGCTTACAAGTGAGTTCTGCTTTTTTGTCAATTCTTTTCATCATTTTCAGGGGTTTGACATTAGGTTGAAAAAAAGGGTTGTCTGAAAGGCTGTATACGGAGTTTCATGATTAATAAAACGATTAAATCAAACACACTGTACAACTCCCGAAATTTAATATTCAAGAAGTAGGTGACTTAAATTGGGTAGTGGGGAAAGGGGAGAGAATACAAATGCATATATATACATATATATATATACACACACACACATATATAAAAAATCTGAAGCTGCTGGGAACATTGTATTAGCAAAGATACAGGATGCCTCAGGCACTCCTGTGCCCAGTAAAGAAAGGATGCCTAACAATTATATGTACTTGAATGCAATTTCAGTTCCCTAGGGCATTTTTACTGTGGATTGTATGTTTACAGATGAAATACTTAAGAAAATGTAAAAATTTAAGAATACTTGTAATAGCTCCTGCAAAGGTCCATTTACTCTGTGTGTTGGCTGCGATGTGAAAAGATGCAAGATACCTGAAATACCATGAAATGCCTGTGTAGGGCTGAGAGAGTCTTGCACTAACCAACCTCTCACTGCCAAAAGCAACAGGCTGGTGAGCCCCCAAACACAAGGTATAAAACTCTTCCATTTTTGGTCATTATTTCAGTGCTTTCTTACCCTGATATCCATTCCCATTGGGGCAGAAAGCATGTCTTTCTCCCACCCTTGCCTGTGAGAAGCAAGGAACAGGAGTAACCAAGCTGGCCTTTGTGACAATCCTCTATTTGTTTTGCAGTGTAAACAGTTGGGTAAACAATTGCAGCTTTTTCTCTCTTAGATACAGTCCATGTGTTTGATCATTCACAGTAAAATCTGTATGAATTCTAGAAATTCTAGAAATTCTGGAAATTGAACTTCTTAATTCAATTTACATTAAATTATTCAAAAGCTTGATAAACCTAAATACCAACTTCCAGATTCCACATGCATTTTGGCACCTCTCATTCTAGAAGAAATTATTTTTAAAAAGCTTATAACATGAAGAGATTATACCATTTTGTTACACGCAAGATTAGCAATTATACCTCATTCTCACATAACAGAATTAAATTCAGTTTAAAATGAATTATCAAACCAGCAATGCAGCCACAGTGAGTCAATTCTTCCTTTCATTGGAAATTCTTTTCAACTTCCAGTGGTCATTTTGCTACATTATAAAGGTTGAAGCATCTTCAGTGCTGCAGGAAAACATACTGTAAAAATGACAATGTGAAGGCTAAAACACACCAAGCATTTGCCGTGTCAACATGTCTCCAATGAAAATCCCTTCCACTTCATGAGCTGGACAAGCTGTATGCTTCATTAAGTCATAGACAGCATGCTCATTAAAGATCAATAGCATCTTCCAAATGCATTTTGTTTTTCTTAGTTCTAACATATGGTCATAATAATGCATCTAACGGTAAGCTTGGGCACTGATTTTTAATGAAAAATAATGTTCAGACTAGCCCATGTAATTTGCTTTTATGTCTCTGACCTTGTTCTGAAATGAATCCCTATAGTTTGAAAACATTCTCATTCCAGGTTCTCAGTTCTCTTGCCAAGAAAGGCAGATGTCATGTTTGTAATTTACAGTGTCTCTATTTAAATCATGCCCTTTCAGACAATGCTGGTGTATATTTTCCTTTACTCTGTGTACACCAATTCCCAAAGAAGAAAAAAAAGAGGTCCAAAGCATTACCTGCAAACTAACAGCGATAACAATGTAGATATCCCTCACAGAGGCACATTGTGCTTCTTTCTACCATGAGAAATGTCATTTCAGAGACATACTACATCAGCCTATTCTACCATCTGTGTAGGAGCTCTGTGAGCCCAGAAATGATCACAGTGAAGAGTGATCAAAGGTCTGGCAACTATAGCAACATATTTCATTTTTGAATTGAAAAAAAAAAAAAAAGTCCCACCACATTTGCTACTAAAGCACTATGCAAAGAACAACTGTCTTCATACACTGAGGTCTTCCAAGTATACTGGCTTGAGGCACAAACTCTCATTTTGCACTCTCATTTCTGTTTCTATCATCTTTGCTACTTACATATACATACAGCATTAATCCTTTCTCCACTTCTTTTCTGGCATCCAACTGATGGTGAATGTATGGTAACACGTAGAGTTAAAAAGTGATACAGTTGCAAGACATAAAGTATATTATGTTAAGGTGTACCTGCAGTCTGTGCACAATATTATTTTTTCATGGGTGAGTTGAAACAGTCACTTGTCTCTAAGGTTCTTCACATCTGTATGCAAGTTCTAGGCTTATAATCATACTTCTTTTAAGGCAGAATCCATGCATTTTTGGTTCAACTACTGGACTGAACTACTTACTCAGTCACCTATCTTTTAATCAGACTTCAGGTACTATTTAATCTTCTACTGAATAATCATTAGAATTTAAATGCTTACCTCTGCTTGGGAAGATGCTGGCTTCTAGAAGGAAAAAATTAATGAGGACATGCTTTTTATTCCGCATTTTCTTAGTGGAACATTACTCTTCCCTGAAATACTCACTGACTCCATAAACATTTGCTCTTCTGAGTCTTAACTATGACTTTGTCATTAACTGAGTTTCTCCAGACCACACCTTCACTACATCATGCTTACATTGCTCCAGGTTTGCTCAATAAACTGGCCTATTAGTATTTTTTAATTTCCCAATCTCCAATCCTAATTTAGAAATACAAGATACTTGCTCCTCCAATACAAGGACTGTGACTGAATGCACTTCATTCACTTATCTCCTGTGTTCTGATACTAATCATAATTCTGCATTTAATCATAGTCCACTATCCACACTTCTGCACTAAAATAAGGTTACATAATCTGCTTTTATATCCATCTTCATCCTACATGACTACTACATGACTATTTTAAGCCTTTTCTTCCTGTATCTCTAATGCAAGCTTAACAAAATGTCAATGAACCAAAATGACAACAAAATTAAAATTCTGTTATTTGCGTTTGTCGTAGTTTGAGGCCCCTCAAACAGTTCTGGGCACCCCCCCCCCCCCTCTTTCTTCCCCAGTCCCGGGGAAAATGGGAAGGAGAATCAAAAGAATGCAACTCCCACAG
>JASSUY010046212.1:0-10764 GCA_032466535.1 Forpus xanthops | reverse complement strand
GGGAAGCCTGGAAGAAGCCGGGCAGAAGGAGAGACAGGGCACCTGACCCGGGCTGACCAAGGAGGTATTCCATACCATAGTACGTCATGCCCAGTTCTACTTCTGGGGGCAGGAATCCGGAAGGCGTCAGTTCACAGCTCGATCATCGAGTGGTGAGCAGCTCTGTCCTCTTCCCTTGTTTTTCTCTGTTATTGTTATTGGTGGTGGCAGCGGTGATTTGTGTTATACCTTAGTTACTGAACGGTCCTCATCTCAACCCGTGGGAGTTGCATTCTTTCGGTTCCTCTTCCCATTCCCCCCCACCCCCCGAAGTGGGGGGAAGAAGGTTGGGAGGAATGAGTGGGCAGGCAGATTGATTTATGCCTGAAACCACGACAACTGCTCAATCTGAAGAGTGACAGAGGAATATGATTACTTTTTCTTGTACCTTTGAAATATACAACCAGTTTCCACCCTTCTGTGACCTTTAATTACCCAGAATCATTCCCTAAGATAATAAAAGGCCTAAATGTCTTGATCTTGAACAGCACAGTAAATCACTTTATCTCACTTGATTTTTTCTGTTAGAGTTCTGGAAGAAGGGTTAGCAGTACTAGTCTCTTCTTGTGCCTGTAAAAAAAGTGTCAATTCCAAGACAAATGCCTGTTACTGCAAGTTATTATCTGTGAGTATTTTGACTCTGAAGCCAGGCCTGATCAAAGCACTGAAGTGTAAAATCTTGTTACTAGAATATTCAGAAAGCAGAAAAAAGTCCTAAGTGCACACAAGACATGTAGATTTGTTACTTTAAAAAAGCCATTGTATAAGGGGAAGGATATTAAGTAATCTTTGCCTGTTTTAGCTTTGACAGTGCAGTTATTATTTTTCCATTTTTCCAAGAACGTGACACCTATGACTGCCTTAATATGAAACACAGAAATAGCCAATAGATGAACTGTATATTCAGAGTTAAAAAGACTTTCTAAATATCAGCAAAACACTCCCAAGGGCTCTTCTAAGCACACACCTTTAAAATAGAAGAGACAGGACACACCTGATGCTTGCACAGCCATGCACTTTGAGAAGTCCTATAATTAGTAAGAAAATCTGTGGAAGATAGACAACTGAAAGCTGTGTTCTTTGCCCCCTATGGCTGGATTGTCTGGTTCTCATAGTGCACAAACCTTCACAGAAACTGCTTCCTTTAGTTAGACACTCTCTTACTCATTTGGGAGAGAATTCTGATAAGCACTGTGTTTGCGCAGCAGCATTTCCTTCCTCAGAGGCATTAAAAACATCTGTCTCTCTGTTAAAAGGATCTCTTTCTTATACCCAGAAATCCATCTCAGTGAAACCTGAAGTAGCTTCATGTCTCTGAGGCGGTAGCTGCCCTGAAGCATGTGACTGCAGCTGAGCAGCAGGTCCAGAAGTGAAGAGTAGACTAGCAGATGAAAAGGCATCACACAAACCTTATGTCCTTAAGAAAGTGACTAACTAATTAGAATAAACTTTTTCCTTCACAGCTTAGCAGTTTGGAGCCCTTAGTTAGGGAACTTGGTACAGAGATAATATATTTGAGTTAATTCATTCTGACTGCAACCTGTATCATTTCTGCGGTTGTATGAGTTAGTTTTCCTCTTCTCCCTCCACACAGATCTCTAGTAGTTTGCAGACGCACATGATCTAACCTAACCAGGTCATCTCATAGCTGAATTCCACCAAACTGATCAAGGTTAGATTCAAGAAATTGCATTTCTGCATTTTTCTAGATAACTAGGTAGATATTAAAGGTTAGTCTGGAAGTCAAAGGAAATAGTGTCACCCACATTTATTAGCAATAACGTCAGAAATTACAGGAAAGCAAGGAGGACAGTGTGCTGTCAGCTTGGATGAGGAGCAACCATCAAAAAGAGGGGTTTTTGAGACACTGAGTGTACACAAGATTGGCACCCATGCTGGCCACATGACTTGCAGAGAAGCCCCAGTGCAGTGGTGGCCAACCAGTACAGGAGTGCTCAGAGCCCCCAGAGGCAAGGGAGAAAAACAGAAAGAACCAAAAAAAGAGTTGCCGAAAGAGCATTGCTGATCTGACAGTGATGAGCAATCTAATGCTGAAATAGCAGAGACCGAAAAAGTGTCCTAAGGGGGATGGCAGACCTTAAGGAGGTGAAAATTCACTGAAAAAGGTGGAAGAAGGGGGATGGTGAAGAGCTAGGGAGAGAGAGAATGAAATACATTTGAGCATGCTCTTCATACTTCAAGGAATCACTTTCAAGATGTCCAAAGAGAAAAGAAAATGGACATTTCCATAATGTACCTCTTTCTATAGATTTAGACATTTTCCTCCTTTGAAAGACTGTTTGCTTGTATCACTTGAAACCCTCTTAAAATCTAACATAAAATACGGTACACTACCTATAGTTCATTTAAGGAGAATCAGAAAGCCTAGCACCCTGGGAGAAAAGGAGAATACTAAATCATAAAAGGAACCAGTCAGTCAGCTGTCCTCCCCATTTGGGTCAGCTGAAAAACTCCACATCTCACAGTTAACAAACTGTTGGCTTCCTGATGCACATGCAGCTCCTCTTTGAAAATAATACATACCAGAACGTTAGAGCTTTCCAAAACCTATATCAAAGCAATTAGAAAGAAAATTGGCACATTATTGATTGAAAACTTACAATGACTATATTCTCCCTTTCTCTTCCCTAATTTTCCACTTGAGTAATCAAGTAATCAGTTTGGATTAAAGACAGAGTGTGTTTGACAACTTTGTTAAGAAGTTGCTGTGCTTGCGAATTTTTATGTATCTGATGTGTCAGGGGAGAATTCCCGACATTTTTTTTCTAACAAATTTAGGTGACTTGTGACTATCACAGCACTGGCTTCACAAAATACACTGCGGTCAAGTTGATTGGCAAGACAGTAAGCTGCCTTTTTTAATTTAATTGGCAAAATTCTGTTTCATCTCACGTTGTTAAAACAAGAAGGAAGAGTAAACAGTTTCCAGGTTGATTTCAGTGCTGAATGCTGTAAATGAGCAAGCAACCTGCAAACAGTATGGTTGTTACTACCCTTTAAATGAGTTTTCTTGTTGCTGCTAACTGATTTTACATATGACACATACAACACATAAAATACTACCTGAAACAAACTGTTATTATTAAGAAAATTAAAAGGTAAATAGAATTTCTTTGTCTCAATGAGTGGGAAAAGAATGCTGAATATATTTAGAAAACTTCTGTGAACCTCCGCACAGCTGATCCAATTAAAAATTTACTTCTGGATATGGTGAGCATTACCAGAGTTCCTCTCAAAAGATACTGCTTAAGAATGTGAAGACATTTAATTATAACTCCTTAGGACTGTGTTCCCAAGACTCAGTATAACAAGGAGATTTTTTGCCTAGCAACATACAAGCTGTCATTCTTTGATGATTTGACTGTCTCTGAAATGAAAACCAGAACTTAAGCATAAACAAGGGTTCATGATAACAAATTCATTCTGTTTCACCACCCAGAAGAACCCTGTTATACGTACTTAGTGGCTATACCTTCAGGAAAGAGGGACGTTAACTTCTACACCCAAACTTACACATGGCAAGATTTTGAGATAGTAAATGCTTAGATCCAAATTGCAGGGGATTTTTCAAGAATACTTCATACTGCTCACCACCCCTGGAAAAAGTCTGTCTAGAAAATATGAGTTTGCTACTGAGAGATAGGAAATATTTTGGAAGCTGCTGAAGACCTGCAACATCAGGAAATACTTCAGAAGAAAGCACTGAATAAATATGTGTTTGGCTGTGAAAGCAATGCAACAGGAACATTTTAATATGAGTAATCCTTGGGAGGAATAAGATAGCTTAATGGTCAACTGCTCTCTAGTCTGCAGCTTCCCTACCCTTAACTCTTTCACTAGGCATCAAAAACTGATGCATCAAGTGGAGAATATAGTGAATTGGAACAGGATGTGTTGGGCTCATATGGTTGCTTTATCAGTGTTATTTGCTAGTTTTGCCCTGGTTTATTTTCATTTACAGACAGCAGAACATGCATCATCTGCCAGCCCAAGGAAAGCCCCTACCTAGGGAGTCATTATCCCTCACTGTCCTGCTGATGACAACCATACCAATTCCCAAAAAAAAAGTGTTTGGAGAGGGGCTGAGGAAAGTAAATTCCTACAGGTTTGCATCATATCTGTCCCTCTTGCCAATCCTCCTCAAAATAAACCTTGTCTATCTTTCAATTCCAAAAACTGAAATGACAGCAGAGGGAGGTTAGTAATACTGGTATTCACTCTTTCACAGCAATGTCCACTCTAAGTCTGCTTACTCAAGCATTGTATAAGAAGGATCTTGCTCTGCCGATAATGCTGCAGGTGTGCCAAAAGAAATGAGATCTGGCTTTGATTCTCCTTTATGTGGGACAGTGTGGAGTTTAAAGAAGCCTGTGATCTCTCTCACATAATATTAACACAATAGTAACAGCTTCTTCAGGACAGCATCCTTGATAGAGACAGCACCAACAGAGGATGTGAACTCATTAGTTCTGCGCTAAGTACAGAATTTTGTTGTGTTGGTTGGATTACTTTCAGTTTTCTTACGGATATTCTCACAAATGTTCCCAGTGATATCATTAGAAGAAGAAAGAACCAGTGAAACATTAATGTATTAAACAGAAAAAGGAGAACTGCTTCCACCTGACAGTAAAAAAACAGTTCTCTAAAGCAGGTTGTAAGAAAAACAGGATTGAAGTAAATAAAATGCATTTGTTCAGAGGTGATTAAGCAAAACTGCTCTGCAGGTAGAGTTGAGCAGAGGGGTCTTCAAGACTAGTTGTCAAAGCTTGCATATCTTTTCTTCCCCAGGGTCCATGCGCTTGCACCCTCCCACAATATCTAGACCCTGCAGGTTCACTTCAAATGAAGTTGTTTCCAAGTAGCCATGATCAGTAACTCACTGAAATCCGAAAGTTCATCTTTAATGGCTTTTTGCTTTCTAAAAGATTGTTTAAATATTGACATATCCTAACAAAGGTTTTATTCTGATGAAAAAGTCTTGGGCTTACTGGTAAGGATTCGAAAAAAACACAGTATAGTAAAAGGTCAACTCTGGTCCTCAACTGACTTAAGCACTGCTTAACTGTTTCATAATTAATACTTCATACCCCCATGACAGTTAGTTATTTCAATTTTTGCTCTAAAAAACAAAGCCTGGACATAACTTATTCATTTTTGCGTTGACATATTTTTATTTTTTAGTAGCATGATGAAGACAATCTCTTGAAGTCTTTTCATATAGCAGAACTGTATAATGGACCTGAAATATTAAGGCAAATTAAAGCTGTCACAATTGCTTGCACATATTCCTTTTGGCAACAGCATGAGTTAATGATTAAATTGTTTACTATGATATATGCTTTCAAGCAGGAGAGCATAATTTTTGAGAATATATTTTTACACTCTCCACTGACAAAACAGAACTTTAATTTCATCTTAATCTACCATTGACCATTGACCAAGATTTGGAAGATTATGTAATTTTCTATTTCTCATTTCTGACAGTATTGACTCATGAAATCATCCCAAAATGTTTTGACTTGATTTTCGCTAGCCTTAGCTTCTCGGAATTACTGCATTATTACTGAAATATTCAAGTAACTCAAGATTAAAATAACAACTCTTGAGAATGGTAACCTTCAAAAAGTCTATGAAAAATCACAAATAATTTTGTAATTTATAGTATTTATCCTTTTTATATCATTGAGTTACTCAATCTTTTGCAATTGGTTCTCAATTGTCAGTGACCATGAGTGACCTCACAAGCTTTCTAATTCTTTTTAAAAAACTGGCAGGGTGATCAGAATAGCAGCATGAAGATTATTGTGAGATTGAGAGATGAAAAACTTAGCAATTTTGGTGATGAGGTCACAAAAGTATTACTTTCTTAGAATTTCTGAGAAATAATTTTTTATGTGAAAACACTTCCCCTACCTCTAAAAGAGTTCTACAATCTTAAACTTGTCCTTTTTCTGTTGTAGAAAAATCCAGTCAGTACAAAGACTTCCACATCTTTTCCTTCTTTTAAGATCTAGTACTTCATTACTCTTCCATTGAATCTTTTACTACCTGTAAGCCAAAGAGGAAGAAACAAAGATAGCCTTTCATAAATGCAGTTTAAAGGAAATTATCACTTTAGAAGCATAATAACTGGACTTAAGTTGAAACATTATATTGGAAATACAACACAAATTCTTTGAGTTGATATAAATATGTCTAAACATAGAGTAAGGGGGAAAACCACAAGCAATCTTTTATATTCACTGCAAGTACTTAGGTGGCATTTTTGCATTTTTTGGCTCCACTATTGTTGTCGGAAACCCCTCATGCACTATTAAAAGAGATGATATTTTTAAAGTTTCAGATTTGGTTGTGCAAGAATACTGCATGAAGCTGCTAAACAGAATAGTAAAAATAGAGATCTTTAATGGGCTTATTATTTGAATGGCTGAATGGTTTTTACATGGCAGTGCAATCTGTGTTGTCAAAAATCAGATCACACTGATAAATTTATAAGTAGGGGCAGACAGCATCTGAGAAGGGAGAAAAACAAAGGAAGAGAGTAAAAATATGCCAGACAATACAAAGTTGAGCTGTTTTGATAGACAAAAGGTTTTTTGACATTAAAAATGACAGACACAGAAATGTAAAAAATAAATCACATAACTGCAAACATCTCAGAAAAATAAGTTTTGTCATTGTATTTATAATTATGGTTTTTACGTGAGTTATACAAAATTTGGGACTCAAGAAACACGTTTCAGTCTCCCAGGGTCATATGCTGAAGTAGGATTGTAGGAAGAAGTCTCTAAATAATTCGAGATTAGGTTCTTTGGTAAGGAAAACAGCACAAAAAGAAATGGTGCTCATGTTGCAAACAGGTAAAAAACACAGTATTCAACAGAATGAGTTCTTCACTATTGCAGTGTATTAAAGGTGATGAAGATGATAATTACATACAGAAATGGGACACAGCTATTTGATGTATTTATGGACAGGAACACATATACTGGCTAATTTTTAAAGAATATTTGTTAAGAAGATTCAGTCTTTCTCATCTCCATAACTGAAAACAAAGGTGAAAGCACCACAATGTACTTGTAAGATAGGCAAATTTGCTTCTGAAATGCTAAATTTGAATTAGTTCTGGTAGTCTGGGTGAAGAAGCTTTGCTTGCACACCAGAAAGCTGCTAGTTCATATTGCAGTTCAGATTCAACTAGATAACTGCTGGAAATGAGCATCCTGGGAGATGTATAGTGCTAGGATTCATTCTCCATGCTCCTGGGAAATGGAGACCTCAAGACCTCCAGTAATTTGCCTTCAGACTTTGCCTCTTATGGGTTTTGCATAAAGGCAGATTAGGGCTGGTATTAGTACAGTGAAGGCTTCCAATTTTCCTTTTCTGGACTACCAGTTCAACACAGGTCAAAGAGTCCCAAACAATCATTTTTATCTCTATATTAACATGTGTCTGTACTGTCATTTAAGGGAATGAACATGTGGAAGACAACGGAAAAGCAGTTGTTGAGAAACACATTACTGTCAGCAGCTAAAGCCTAACATGAGTGGTGCAGAGGACAAAGGCTTCAGGAGGACAATAAGGCAGTCACATTCCTGCAAAACATTTGTGGGAATCTACAACAGACCAAATCAGTATTTCCCTGCTCTTTTTCTTTGCACCCAGAGGATTTTCTTTAAACTCAAGAAAATTATTTTCTGCTTTTGAACAGTTATGCACTTTGAAAACGTGTTCACATATCAAATAATTTTTTATTATTGTTGTTTCAAGCACTGCAGGTGTAAACAAGGTAAGATTAACCCCCTTTGGTTGAAAAAGCAGCATAATTCATATATTCTGGAACTGGAAAATAATGTTTTATTGACAAAAACTATTGCACATTATCACGTTGATAAGGGAACTGCAAGAAATGTTTTAATGGTTGCTTTTTGAAGACCAAATTCTGGGATCTTGATTCATAACAATGAAGGTATTTCAACTGCTCAGATTCTTTCATTAGCAAGTAATAGGCCACAGAAACAAAATGAGTCATAATAACCTCAAATTTAACCAGGGAATGATTGCATGGAGAATGTGAAGGCTGGCAAATCCAAAAGACAGGGCAAGGTGATGCAGAGCTATAACACAGGTTGTTCCCAGGTAGCATAGCAGTCCACAGAAGTGTAAAAACAGAACTGGCCAGGGAGTCCAAAATCTAAAGGGTATAAAAATGGTTTTGGAAGAATTCCTTCCATTTGCTTATACATAGTGCGGGACTAATAGTCCTATGCATTTCAGTGGGAATTATTTAATATGAATTTATATTCATCTTGCCCTGTGTTTTTCCTGTAAACAGATAAATGTAACTGTAGCAGGCTTGGATTTGGTTGAGTATATGACATGAGGGCTTCAGATACAAATTAGAAGCAGAATGTGCAAAGCTAATTTTCTCCAGGCTCCTTGCTGGCTAAGGTTCATGGGTATCAGATCAAATTCAGGTTAAACTGCTAAATATACTGACCAGCTGGAGCAGTAAGCATTGCAGGTACCACTAATGGTTGTGTTCTAACCAGTATTCTGCTAAAGATCTTTGATAAACCACAAAGTACAAAACTTTATATTTTTTTCACAAAATTGATCAAATGTGGCTTAATAGTCCTGAAAACTTATGTATTACCACAGTTTCCCTTAAAGTACGGGCTATAGAAACATTGAACTCCCAGAGAAGCTATATATGCCACCTCTAGCTATTGAGTTTACTAACCTTAATTTGTTTTTCTGCACTTCAATAGAAAACCAAATTTGTCTCATTTTAAAACAGAAATGAAGACACTCTAAGATTTTTTCTTTCTGCTCTTTACAAGAATGAAAAGTAGAAATGCAGTGTTGGCTAAGCAATATTGTTTCTCCTCAACTACAAACAGGTTTGTTTTGCTCATCTTCTAGCAAGCACATTGTGGGTAACTTCCTTAACAAAGGCTATTTTCCTTTTAAAATCCTTGTTCAAAAATGTCAGACTTTACAGGATGTACAATTTATATATGAGAAAGCACCCAAGAATGTTTTCTGTTGTTAAAAGCTCTGGCCATATAATTGGGGCTGCAGAATCTCTTTTTCTACCCTGATCACCACCTTTTCCTAAGGGTACCGAAGTCTGACTAAGGAGAAGGTTGTTCTGTATGTGTGATGCCAGACAGAATCTTGAAAAACACTATTTGAAGTGTACAATTATGCATCCCATGTAACAAGATATGCCTGGTAGAGAAGGCACCTCTCGCAAGAAAAAATGTACAGTGTGCCTTGCTGACTGTGTCTGATGGATGATATCATACTGATGCTTTAGATGTATGTCACTTAAAAAAAAAAAATTACAATTTTTAAAATCTCACTTTACCTAATATATATTTTTGCTCAGATCTTTGTTGAAATAGGCAATCTGAACTCCACAGGGCAAAGGTTAATTTCATGCAACTGTGTAGGGTGAACTCAATGGATCAGGCATCTCAGAGACGTTTCTGCTCTAGCTTACTTCTGCAAGGCCACACCAGGCTTCCCCATCACTTAGAATTTCTTCTCAGTGGGTCATGCAAAGCTGAACTAGTGATCCCAGTTCTTAGCAAAACAAACAAAAGTACACTACAGCCTGCAGATACTTATTGCTGCAGAAAGGCCAAAGAAGAAAGGGACTGGCAATTTTCTAGCCCAAAAAACTTTCTAGCCAGGACCAAAAACTATGGATATGGCCACATGCAGATTCCCATTTTGTGCCACCTCTGTCATTAAAACTTTCACATTTCCCACGCCTGTAACATGACAACTTTAATGAATAAATGCATAATAAAAAAAGACAATGCTATTGTGTGTCTTAGTGTTTAGCCAACGCATTTTCAGAAGGAACAGCGCTCAACAAGCAATAATGAGTTTAAATTCATGCAATCTATTTGCTTCCCTTTTTTTTCTTAGTTTGTGCAACTATCAGGAGAACAAATTGAATGGCAATTTCAAATAGTATTTTGCAAATGTCTTTGCTATTATCAACTATTTTCCAATGTGTTTGAACAGTTTGTGGTTTGGGTCGTTTGTGTACCATTTGCTTCTACTATTCATTTTTCCAACATCTGCTAGGTTCCACAATGTTGTTTTTCCTCTCCAAAAAGCATAGCTGCAATTTTAAAGCAGGGACTAATATACAGTGGATTTTCACTGAATATTTTCAAATGATTAAACATGAGAACTGAAATACATAGCATTTTTTAAATTCACAAAAACTTTTCTAAAAAACAGTGCGCTAGATACAAATAGTTCGACTTTTTTGCTGCTTTGTTTTGTAAAGATGTTCAAGAATTATTTTGCTTTTAGCAGAGCAGGTCTGTGAAATGGAAGAGGCCAACATTTGAGCAGGAAATAAGTCTGTTAATAAGCCAAAGGACTGAGGTTGAACCACCTTAAAATTTTAAATACCTGACAGTCCACAGATACAGGTCATCTAAAGTATCATAGAGTCATAGAATTGTAGAATCATAGAATCATAGAATAGTTATGGCTGGAAAGAACCTTAAGATCATCTAGTTCCAACCCACCTGCCAGGGTCAGGGACACCTCCCACTAAACCATGCCACTCAAGGCTATGTCCAGCCCAGCCTTGAATACTGCCAGCGATGGAGCATTCACAACTTCCCTGGGAAACCCATTTCAGTGCCTCACCATCCTTACAGTAAAGAATTT
>JASSUY010046209.1:0-14741 GCA_032466535.1 Forpus xanthops | reverse complement strand
GCGCCAGCCGGTACCCCCAGCGCACCGCACCGCACCGGACCGGAGGCTGCGCGGGAGCACCTCGCGCTCCCCGCCCCGCCCCTCCCCAGCTAGAGGGCGGGGCTCCCCTCCCGCCTTCCCCTCCTCGGTGGTAGCAGCCGGGCTCTTAAAGGGACAGGCCTGCCGCGGAGAGCCGCCCCCTCGGCAGCGGCACCACCCCGCCATTAACATAGCCTGTCCCCCTTTTAAAGAGACCGCGCGCCCACGGCTCTTAAAGGGACCGCAGGGGAGGGGCCCTGTGAGCGCGGGCCGCGCCAGCCGGTACCCCCAGCGCACCGCACCGCACCGCACCGGACCGGAGGCTGCGCGGGAGCACCTCGCGCTCCCCGCCCCATAACGGAAACGGAGCGGGCCCTGCGGGGGCATGGGGGGGCCGCTCTCCGCCGCCAAGCCCAGGGGCCTCGCACGGCCCCCGGCGAGGCGCACGCAGGGGCTGGGTGCGCTGCCAGCCCTGCTCAGCATCGTCCTGTCATGGCACCTCCACCGGGCACCGCCTCTGCCTGCCCGCGGGTAGGAGAGGTGGGCGCTAGGCACTGCAGCCAGCCGCGGGAGCGGTCTCTGGGGCCGGCTGGCGGGTAGGCAGCGCGGTGGTTCGGCCCCTGACACCAGCAGGGCACGGAATGTCCCTGCCACAGTATTTGTGGAGCAAGCAAGGGGCGGCCGGGCACCGGCAGGGCAGGAGGAAGGCGGGAGGGCGCTCCTGCAGAAGCAGGTTTCTCCTACCTGATGGCTGAGGAACTTGCCTGCCCACCGGCTGCCAGCGGGTTGGTGGAGCCGCCTCGGGAGATCTGAGGGCCTTTTCTGATGGGAGAAAGCCCTGGGTTAAGCAGCAGCTTGCAAGTAAGCAGGGAGGAACCAGACTGTAATGACAAACAGACAGAACCTATCAACTCCTAAATATGCTCAAGGGCCGTATCCTGAACAATCGCTCCGTGTCTGGGGGGATTAAACACCCATGTAGCTTGAAACCGGCCAGCAGTTAAGAGTTGTGAAGATCTGTAGCAATCCCCCACCCTTTTCTGTCTGCGACTTACTCTGTGAAAAGAGCGCTTTCAACGTCCACTAATCCTTTACCTTCACAGAATGATCTTAAAATGGGCGATCTTGTGGGTTGTGAGGAAGAGCTTTCCAAACCACCCGTGGCACACAGAACCACAGAAACTCTGCAGTCTAACTAGAGAAGGCAGGCTGATCAGTTTTGCATATCCGCGATGCCTGAATAACCTGTTTTGCCAATACAACAGAAGTGAATGGAAATGCAGAGTGTGTATCTTTATCTCTTTATCCTCAGGCGAACCGCTCTTCACCCCATCCAACTCCCACTTCTGAGTAACCCGGCTTTTTGGAAGAAGACCCTTTCACACTAAGCATTCACACTGGGTGTTGCGCTGACAGATAAAACCACCTCCTCTTTCTGCTTAGCCTTCAATCCCTAAGGGGCTTTTTCTCTTTGTCCCGCGCTGCTCCTCCCCTTGTCCATGTCCGCTTGTAAACATCCTTGATGAACTCTGTATGGCTTCCTGATCACTGCAACTGTAGCTAATTCACACCTCTTATCCTAGCAGATACTCTTCCTTGAGGCAGAGGCGATGCTTCTCTACAGCAGGTTTGTAATCCCTTCTGATGCACTGACCAGAGTCCCTGAACATTTCCCACGGGTCAGACCGCTCTTGCCTCCTTTCCCTTACCTTTTCTAGACGAGTCCCTCAGGCTACAAGTTCCTATGATCCATGACCCAAAGGTGGAAACCCTTGGTCTCTGGCCAGTCTTTCCAACTCATCCGACAACAGTAGCTCTACCTGTACCTTTCCACGGATGGCAGCAGCACTTTCGAAAGCTGAAGTGCTGGTGAAACCAAACTGATCAGCTCTACTTGAATGACCATCTTTGTCACCACCGATTCAGCCCACTCCTGTACCTGACATATAAGCCTTCTCTGGTTTTACACTGATACATGCCTTTTTCAATGTAACACCTACCATTCCTCCTCTCCCTCATGTATTCCAGGCCAGAGAGGGTTCAGTGGACTGAGTCCAGGAAAGCTTGCAACAGCAGTAGCAGCACAGACTAGATTGGCCCAGCAGCAAATCAGGACGCAAGGAACGAACATGCCTCCTGGTACTTTAAACAGAAAACCTGGTTCTGCTATCACCAACATCAGGGACCCATCGTGGCTCACTTATAAGTTTGTTTCCCTGGAGCAGCAGAGACCAGGACTTTTCTGAGAAGCCCAAGGAAGCCAGGCACCCAACTTCCCCTTCCTGAAGGTACCTCTGAAAATCCTACCCTGGGCTTCAATCCTGACACACACGAGAACAGTGATAAAATACGAGATGTTAGCAGACTCCCTTTTTTGTTCTCTTCCCTCTTCTGACCCAGGACTTTGCTGTCTCATCCCTGGAGGAGTTAGACCAGAGAAAAGGAGCACAAAATGCTACCAGTTCACAGATGCTGTGGTTCCTCCAACCCCCCTCCCATCCCCCTGACCCCATCCCCCCACATTTCAAGCAGTTATAAATGACTGTGCAACTCTGCAGGCAGCAGTCTCAAATAACCACACCAAGCCTCTCCCCTCCAACGGCTTTATGTTTCTTCCTTCCTCTCTTTGGGGCTCTGGATAGCAACTATCAAGGTGCTTTGCTTCACTGTCAAGAGTTAAGTTGCTACTTCCCCACCACCTTTGTGAACCTGCCACAGCAAACTGCCACCAGCAGTGAATTCCCAAGGAAGAGATTCTCAGCTGAGAAATCCCTTCTGCTGCCCTTGAAGGGCTTTACCATGGGCACTGCAACAACAGGCTCCCAAAAATCTCAACTGTGATGACAGGCTGCCAGGCAGGATTTTGGGTAGCAGAGCCCCAGACCCCAGTGCCTCATGAGCATCTTGCCCTCCCTCAGCCACGCTCATAGAAGGTGCCCCAGAGAAGCCAGCTGTCCCGGCTCTTCAGAGCACTCCAGCAAATCCGGGAATGTTTTGGAGACATTACAGCCTGCGTACTCTCCTCACAACTGCCTAGCTGCATCAACAGGGTAGATCAACAGGGTCCACTTCCACCACTGCAAACCAAGCCTAATGAAAGTTGCTACAGGAGCTCA
The DNA here is from genome assembly GCA_032466535.1 of Forpus xanthops. NCBI lineage: Eukaryota > Metazoa > Chordata > Aves > Psittaciformes > Psittacidae > Forpus > Forpus xanthops. Next base: position 11,607 of record JASSUY010046209.1, on the reverse strand, counting down.
AGTTCTGCAGAGCAGATAGATCAGATAAAACAGGCCAGCCAGCAAAATACATTTGCATCATGCTTTCTATACATGGTTCAGAGCATGGCACACCCCAGTTGTGGCTTTTATTCTCTTTAAGGGCCCAGCTCTGCAAACATTTAACTTTACATGTGTAAGTACAGTCCCACTGAAACACAATGGAGCTACTCACATGTACATGTGAACGTGTACAGAGCTGTAGCCATGTTCCACTATTCCACTTGCAGCAAACCCAGTTTAGGAGGATCTGACCGCTTGCTCAGTTAGTGCCACACTCACAGGTGAGCTGTTTAAATGATCCAACTTCTTTTCAAACGTGCTACTGACAAGAACAAATCCTTAAAGCCAGACCAGCTCAAATGTAGATTTCATCCTCACAAGCGGCTCAACTGGCACAACTGGAGGAGGTGGAAACATCTGAGAAACAGGAACTTTTGAAGATGGAATTTAGGACAGGCGAAATGGCGACATGGAGCTGTAGCATGTGAAGACTGGAGACACTGCTCTCTTCTGAAGTCACACCCTGCTCCTGAGCAACCACTCTCTGAAGTGGAGCCTCTTCCCTAACCACACAGTCATTCCACTGTTCCACCTCAAATGCAACAGCAAATCAAGCCTTCATGCTTAAAAACCTTCCCTCAAGAAAACCAGCCACTATTAAGAAGAATCTGTCAGCAATCACCATACGTAGGACTAGTGATGTGTGCTTCTCCTTGCAGATAACAGATGTAGTCACTCTGCACATCTGTAGCCTGCACACCCCTTCTGCAGTCAAACTATGAGCTTTGACATGGCACGTTTGGACAATGCTAAGTGCTCCCTACATTTTTTTTTTTTTTTTCAGTTTATGAGCTATTTTATCTCTGGCAACTCTGTGCTGAAATTGCTTCACATATTTCCTGTCTGCAGTGGCAAGATTTCCCTCTTTCAGTGTGATTATAACCTTCCAGCAGAGAAGCTCTACTAACTCCTTAAGAGCTTTGCTCTCTGTACTGCCTCCCAACTTCTGCATTCACGCACACCTGCACAAAGTGGGTGTAAAACACTGTAACTGCTGGAAGTGAAGAGCACACATCATTAAGAAGATGTTTTACTTTGTTTGTTTGCTTTAGGTTTGGGGGGTTTTGCCTTCTTTTTGCTCAGGTGTAAATGATCAGAGGAGCTGCAGGACAAGACAGAGATCAGGCTCTGTGAAACCTTTCTCTCATGTGCTTTGAGTTTTCCATGGTTTCGTGCTCTAATGAGCTTTCTAGAAAGGAAACAACCCATTTCTGTAAGAAATCCAGGTGATTACAGTTCGCATACCCACAGTGATCTCTCTGCATGGGCACAGGGGAGCTGCCTTCATGAATCTCTCTGCAGGATGAAGCCTAAAGCTGGACAGTGTGAAAGAGATGCGGAAGGACCACAGGGAAGGGCAGTTTAACATCCATTGTTAACTTGGAAAAAAAAAAAAAACAACCAACCCTTCTTTCAGAAAGCCTTTTATTTATTGTAAATCATTCCTAAAAGATTAGGAAATCAGGCCTGGGGGAGGGGGAGAGACTGTTGTGGCTTTCTTTCTAGTCCAGTGTCTTTTGGTATTAGATATTGCCTTGAGTTTTCCCAGTGTTTGCTGAACATCAGCACTGCTAACACCGGAGAACTTTCTTAACTTGGTTTGGGAGAAGAGTCCCTCTGCACCCTGACTTGGGTGGGACTTCACAGAGACAGAGAAGGCAAAGGTACATGTATTCACATCAGTGTCAGTGTCCATATACACAGAAACCTACCTCCGTCCCTACTGCTGGCATTAGACCACTTGCAGCTCTCCACTACCAATTACTAATGCCTCTCCAGCTGCACAGTGCACAGCGTTCTCTGTTAGGAAGAAGACTGGCAAATGGATCACCTGCACTACATCACCCTACAGCAACATCGTACAGGTGATGGCAAATTCAGCTGGGCAAGAAAGGCTTTGCTCTCTCTTTTCTTACCTACACCAAAAAGACAGGAACAGTTGGTTTGTGTTTTCCTGTTCGCACCTGAACATCCAAACAATCTGAGCCTTAAACAAGTTTGGGCTGGAGCACAGGACTGGGCCTACAGTTAAAATACTCTTAGAGATCCCCAGAGAGCCTTCTAGTTGGTCTGCCTCCCTTCAAGACAGTATGCCACATCAAAACTCTAACATGATGAACAAATCCCAGGTTTTATAACATTCCAATTTTAGGAAGCTCTTGCCCTGTTTAGAAAGTCATCTCTCAAGTCAATAAGCAGGTATGAGGCAAACATCATGCAGCCACAGAGATAAATGCTCAGCATGATCTTCTATGATTAAAAAAAAAGAGGGAGAAGAAGGAGAGAAGAGATACCGAATCAGAAGGGAAATCAGGTAAACAGAATCTGGGGAAACATATGTCTGTGAAGCACAAGAAAAATACAAATTCATACTAAACAAGGGTGGGAAATTTTGGCATACAGGAGACTCCAAAATCGATGTTTGCCCAGCAACACTGCTCCTGCTACACCATCCCTGTGTTTTACAGGGAACTGCTAACACACACTGCATGCTGTGGTGATGCTAGGAGAACCTGGCTGTGGAATTGCCTGACCCTCGAGCCTTTTAAGATTCTCAGCCACAACTTCGCACTCCCTTTGACCATCTCTGACCTCAATGAGAAGAGAAATGGCAGCGACTCAGAAAATTGCCAAACTCACCTCCTGCTTCCATTGGGCCACCTGCTGAGCCTAGTCCAAGACAGCAAGCACCTGTGCACAGCTATCAGTCAGATTCTCTGCCATGGCTGCCCCATAGCACTGGGCCACACATGTGTGTGCTTTCATGGTATAAAACCAACAAAAGAAAATTTCATGGAACCATAGAACCAGACTGGTTTGGGCAGAAGGGACCTTACAGCTCAACCGGTTCCCACCCGTGCCACGGGCAGGGATACCTTCCACTAGAGCAGGCTGCTCCAAGCCCCATCTAACCTGGCCTTGAACACTGCCAGGGACGGGGCAGCCACAGTTTCTCCCGGCACCCTATGCCAGTGCCTCAACACCCTCACAGGAAACAGTTTTTCCCAAGGACTAATCTAAATCTACTCTCTTTCAGCTTAAAGCAATTTCCCTTGTTCTTTCACTAGGAGCATCCTTATTGCAGGATAAACAGAAGGAAGCTAAGTCTGCCCTCAGACAGACAGAAGAAGTCATCTGTCACCAACATATACAACAGCTCGCTTGGCATAACAGGCTTCTTGTGCTTTCCAGTACCGCTCCTTCAGCTTCCGGCTGCTCAGGGTACCCGCTGGCTGTACAACAACTGCAGGCAAGTTACACTCACAGACCACAGCTGCGCCTGCAGTCAGCACACAGGTGTCTGAGGGTGCAGTTTTGTTCCTATCTCTCCCTACAATAAAATAAAAACAACTTCAGCATGATTTCCCCTGGAGATTGCGCACAAAGAAGAAACCAAGCCCCCACAGTACTGCAGACTGGCCCATTAAAGCGAATGGTTAAATTCTTGCTACGAAAAAGTAGGCGTTGTTGTCTGTTTTGTGAGGCAGAAATCAATATTCCCGCCTCCTCTCCTTCTGTTATTTCACCTTGAGGTACTCATGTTCAGATAGATGAGATCTGAATCTTACTCACTGCTACTGCAACTTTTCTCTCTCCAGCATTTCACAGGGTCACAGATGTTCTTGCAGTCCTAACCTGCCTGTAATTTACCACTCGGCTCCCTAAACTGAACACCACTGGTGACTGAAGTAGTGACTAATTTTCCTTCCAAATCACACCACTGTGGTTATTTCTAACTATTTATCTACACCCTCTATCTCAGTCATTTTGCTCCCTGTGTCCTCCAATAACAACTCTCTCTCTGCCACAGCTTCTTTCTTTTCTGGACCCCTATAATTCACTCCCTGGTGCTAGCCTCTTCCGTACCGCAGCCATCTCATACAAATTATGTTTTATTGTGAAATGCCCCTTCTGCTCTCTGTCTCCCTTTAATCTAACTGTGGGGGGCAGTTGGTGAGGTCTATGAATTCAGGGGGGCAAGGGGGAAGGACGCAGGTGACTGACGCTCAGAGCAGGCAAGCCTGAAGCAGTGTTGGCTGGGAAGGGAGAAGCAAGGGAAAATAAGCTTTCACCACACCTCAACAGTGGCTCCTTCAGCTAGGTTCAGAATCAGGGCCTGGACCAGCTCCCGACAATGAGGTAGCAATAATGCCAGGCTGACTGGGCTGTTCCGATGAGCTCTCTTTGGAGGCAGCTCTGCCTACTATCACGTCTGCCTCTGTCACCTATGGATTAGACAACTGCAATATGCTCTGTTTGGCTCCAAGCTTTAACTCCATTCATAAACTGAAGGCAGCACAGAACTCGGCACTCTGTTAGATAAGCCTCATCTCTTGCTCACAATCATTCGCACATTTGTGCTCCCTGTTTATGCCATCTGACCACTGGGTTCCAGACAGATTTTAACATGTTCCTGTTGACCTCTAGTACCTTGCATATCAGAACACTTCCCATCTGTGAAATCACCTCTTTGATTTCCTAGAAGCTGTAGAAAAGACATCGGGTATTCTCACACACATACCTCGGAGAGTAGAGTTGAGGGTTGTTCAGTCTTTAATTTGCCATTGTTTGCTGGTGACAGTCTGATGAAATTGCTTGAGTGATAATGAAGACAGTTTTCATTATCTGTCATTTAAAAACGTCAAGGGAGCTTAGATTGAATGGATAGGTGCTACCTGTTGTTTCAAATAGCTTTTGATGAAGGAAATACATTTCAAAAGTACCAGTCACTGATTTGCGGGTGCTGTACAAAGATTACATAAAACAGTGAGATCCTTCCAAAGAAAACAAGCAGATTTCCCCCTTGCTCTTCAGATATTGGCTTATCATCAGTATGGTGCTGACTTTCTTCTGCAGTAATCATCAGCATCAGCAGCTCTCAGATCTGCAAGGTCATAGATGATAGAGGACAATACCAAGAAAAACAGGACTCTTCATTATTAAAGGACACTTGAGAGTTGTTGCTTAGCTCTTCACGCACTGGAAATGCTTCACTCTCCTTCTTTCGCATTTTCACTTGTGCGCTTTTACGGTGCAAACTCTGGACCACTTTAGCAACAGATGTCACGGCTGGACATACTTCTGCCCAAACATTTTGCTAGTCCTCTCACAGCTGAACTGCAATAACAGACTGCGTGAGTGTTCCTACTCCATCTGAACACAAAATCTGCCAGCTTATTTTAAATGGTATCCGTTTATTCCCTAGCATGAATACATCTGCTTACAATACCTGCCTTGCAGGTCCTGAGAGACACCTAGGACAGCATGGGTCTCTTCTACCTGTATCCTTATATTCTTTAGAGCATCCATTTAACACATGAGATGATGCTGCTCAGGGGACCTGCCTTGGTAATGCAACCATGATGGGATACACTCTCTGTGCCTTGGCTTGCTCACAAGGTGGGCTGTTTCTACCCACAACCTGTACCTTTTGACTGTCCTATCTGTTAAACCAGAACAAAATGAATGCCAGCAGTCCAGCCAGCATGCAAGGAATGCAGGTAATACACTGGCTACAGTGTCTTTAAGGAACACTTGCATTTTTGGTTATTGTTTTTATATGAGTATCCAGCATCAAAGGCTGTAGCACGAAACTCTTCTAAGCATTTAAATGCTGAAGCATGGGTACCTTACATTTAAGAATCAGCTAACCAGGATTTCTGCTGTTATATCCACTAACACAACCCCAGCCTCCCTGGGTGCCATCAAGTCCCCATTTCTCCCGTGTGCAGAGACTGCAGTGTCCCCCATTGTTTCCCAGCTCTTGGTGGTATATATGAGGTTTAAAACTAAGATTTTATGGTAATGAGGAAGGAAAGAAGGACTGAACCTTAGGATGGTGGGCTCTGAAAGTCTCAGATGCGGGGAAGAAATAAGAGTTGTTCTGAGACCTGATCATTCCTGTGTCCTGGTTCCATTAGGACGTTTCCCAGGCACTTGAGCCATCCTTTCAAAGCATCTCCCAAAGAAAAGGGTTTAAGTTCCTGGCAACAGATTCCAAAAAAACATATCCCCGGCTCCCTGCTGCCATAAGCAAGTACCATTCCAATGATTTCAATAAAGCTGCAGTTTCTGTGGCCCTAAGGCTGTAATACTACAGTAAACAAAGCCAAATACCATAAGCCAGATGCTTTAAGGTCTGAATCCAAGTCTTCAATGACTTACACATATGATCCACCAAAAGATGGCTGAACCCACGAGGTGGGATACAGCTGGCTGTCACAGAGCTCTTTCACCCACCAGGAGAACATGGGCTACAGGGCCTCATCCCAGGTAGAACAATGCTGGTGGACCACAGCCTACTCCTCATGGGCACTTGCCCTTGAAAGGGTAGTGGTACCTCACTGCTTTGGTGTCTGTGCTGCGCTGGCACTCCAGCCTCCCTGCTGAGCCCTCTGCCCTCGCCAAAAACAAATCTTGCACCCTGCTCTAATGGCCACAAGGATGAGATCAAGCAACATAAGACGGATACCAAAACCAAGTAACTTTACAATTTCAGCTGCTTACCACTCTAGCTTCTTCCCTGCCCCATTATAGTTTTCCCTTTCCATCTAAAACATCCAAGCAAACACCATTCACTCCAAGCAAGGGGTAGCTCAAGGCTGTTGCCAGCCTGGGTTTGTGACTCACTGAAGCACACGCTGAAAGCAGACCATGGCTCAGTTAGATGACAGTGTGCATCCTGGATTAAGGAGGATGCAACACTTGGTAGTTGCTCGGGACTGAATGAACACTGCAAATGAGTGGTCTTTCCGGCTTCAGAAGTGGTCCCTGAAGGCCAACAGTAAGGGAATTTGGCTGGATAATATAGTCTGGGGAACACACTGAACACAGATCCAGTGAGTAATGTCAAAAATCCACAGGCAAAGGAAATGTTTTAAAACAGAGGAGGAAAATCTTCTTGCAATCAATAGTGTGAAGGTCTCTAAAAGGAAACACTCTGAAAAAAAAGGACACATTTGCCACACATAAATCTTTAATGAGATCTTGTAGTTCCAACAAAGCCTTAAAAAAAGAAAAATCCAACAAAAAAATACCCAGATACTGCAGCACACCTGATAGAGCAATCATCCTCACATGGCAAAATACGATTTTCACACCTGGTAAATGAAATGACTGTGCTGCATCCTGAAGCCAGGGTTAGGGGCTAAGGTGAGCTGGTAATGGAAGGTTAGAGACCACATAACGGCTCTTTAGGGAACATCTTTCAGATGCTCTTTTCATGTACAGCAGTGCACCGTGATCAGAAGGCACTGGTGGCACATACTGAAGTCACTGTCACTGACAGTGTTCTAATGGTGCAGTCACCAGGTGATAGCTCAGGTTTGCATGCCAGCACCCCTCAGGCTCAGGGCAAGGTTTGCTCCCTTGTAAGTGCACTCCCATATTCTTTCATCTCCTCACAGATGAAGAGTGAAGCTACAAAGCTGAGACCACAAACTTCACAACTGCATACAGCTACTGCCATGGAGCCAATAGAAGAAAAGCAGGCAGTGAAAATCAAGGAAGATACTGACCACAGGCCATGCTGGTAGGAACCTGACACATTCACAATCTGCCCTGTATCAGCACACAAGACCACTAGAGCCAGGCAGGATAGCTACATAATTTGCCATCACTCAGGAACAGGAGAGAAGTGAGACCTGTGGGGAACCAGCAGGCCCTGGAGGTATGGAAACTCACAATAAAATCAGCAGTCTTGGAATCAGAGAGGAAGATGCACGGAGAAATACACTATATACTCTAGCACCAGATACGTGGCTTAACAAGATGCTTTAGACTATCTGGCTCCATAAATTAGACTGTGATTCCCAGTTCTTTAGCTCCCAGCTCCTGCTGATTTCTGTGGATAAAGGAGATGTTTGTCACTCCCAAGATCAGAAGCCAGATCGAATGCTTTTCAAGAAATACACAGATGAGTATGCTTCTAGGGAGGAATGAGCTAAAGCTAAGCCTTCAAATGAGCACAAGGAGAACCTCCTGCCCACAGACAGGAAAGTGGTAACCTCCTTCACTTCCTTTGTGGCTTTAACCTAAACCACAACTCCTCCCTTTGGGTTAGGAGTCTCTTCCATTCATTCAGATGTTTGTCAGCTTGTCTCTCCAATACCCAGCATCCACCACTGCCACACAGGGGAAAAAAAAGTCTTTTCTTTTTCCTCTCTCCCACACCCCTTTTGCAGTTTCTTTCCTAAACAAGTAGAGCTTCAGTGCATGGCAAAGCAAGTCTAAACTACAGCTCTTCAGGCACGGGCACAGAAATTAACAATTGCAACATGAGGGAGCAGGGAGAAAGCAGCCGTTGGCATACAGGCTACACCAACATTTGGGAATGCTGGCAATGAGGAAACATTGCTGCCAGTGGGAAGAGTGATGCCAAACCAACTCATGGCTTTTCCATGAGCACAAGCACTCCTTCCCAGCCTGTGGCACAACATCCTTTATTCTCCCCCAGAGACCTTCAGAGCACGGATGAGCTGCTGAAAGTAGGGGATAGAGGGGGGCAAGAGCAGGGAAGAGCTGTGCTGCCACATAAGAGACACTTTGCCAGTGCATATGGAGGTGAGAAGTTCAGCCCCCATCATCTTCCATGTGGGGTGTCAGTGAGGAAGACGCAGCTCCCTCCTCACTCAGATCCCATCATCTGCTGAAGGGAGGTTTAATGATGTGAGAAGCTCTCACCCAAAACCCTCCTGGTCCAAAGGCTTAACCCCAGGATACCCAGGTGATATTGGGGGGTTTAGAGATAGTCAGGTGTTCTAAAAGCTTTGAGCAGTACCGCACAGGCATTTTCTTCTACTTTACAACTGCTCATAATGGGGGTAACCTCTCTCACTGCAACACACATGGTGTGAGTGATGCAGTTGCTCCCTTGTCACTCCCCACTTTCAGGGCAGTTCACGACTATGCAGGGTGAAAGAGAAGGGAATTCTTTACATTCCTTCTAGATTTCAAGAGATTTCAAATAATTTTTCTACATCTGATCAAGGGAAGAAAATCATTTCCAAAACTTGTACCTAGAAACTATGACCAAATTAATGACACGCAAGATTTCATTTTATCTTCTTGTAGCACTTCATTTTGACAACTTCAAAACTTTTCTAAGGGTTTTTTTTCAAGATGGGGCACAAAACTGGAACCAACTTTTCCCAAAAATAGCAACAGTTTTGGCAAATCAGCAATTTTCTAAGGAAAATGTATCACTAGAGAAAAATCCAAACAAAACCTACTTCTATTATTTCCTCCCAGCACCGTGCAAGAATATGCCTCTGTGGTGTAATTCAGCCTTAAGTTTCATAGCAACTCTGATTCAGACATATTGCACACACAGATATTAGAATATGCCTTTGACAACATGAGAGCAATGCAAAACAGTGCATATACAATCTGGGCAAGCAACGCTGCTATGGAAACCCTTCCTTTGAATTCCCGTATATGGGGGGGTTAAATCCTTATCCCCAATATTGCTTTAACAGAGTTTTGTGTATGTTTATTTCCTTGCTCAAGTGATCTCTCTCCTTCTAGACTTTGCCCATTGGGAAAGAAAGATGCTTTCATGGGTGAAGCAGAAGGTGGTGAAATCTGCACCGCATTCCTGGGGTTGCCATACACACACCTGCTCCATGAGCTACAGCAAGAGAAGAAACTGATCTGTGCCTCAGCTTCTGCAGCTGTAAAATAGAAATAAGCTGGCATTTTCCTTCGGATACGACTCGAATGTGCTCTGAAATCCTTTGTGACAACCAGAAAATACATGCGTCCTTATTCCTATTTGTTACTTTCTGTAGGCGAGGAGTTACTGTCCTCTACAGACCTATGCTGATGATCTCTCTATACTGAAGAACCAAATCAGGAAGTACAGTCGCCCACTCATGTAGCGAACAGATAAGTAATAAAGCAGTGCACTTGCCAACTCCTAAGGAGGTGGTTTCTTAAAAAGACATAGGAAGCTTTCATGTTTTGAAGCTGACTAATTTCAGAAAGTTCCCGTTTTGCTCTCTTTTTTCTTAAACTCCTCCAAAAACCACCTGTTGACCTGCTCTTCTGAAGCGTCTGCTGCCGGGGAGGGTCACACTGGTTAAGGCAAATGTAATGGTGCTGGAAGAAAAGAGCATACTTTATCTGTCTATCTCCTCCCTTTGCAGGGTGCTCCTGCTTACCCCAGCAGTACTTTCTGGGTCTCACCTCAACAAGGAGAGATGTCCTGAAGCCCTGCCGAATGCACCCTGTGACACATGGCACCACCTGCTGCAAAACATGAGCAGAGTGTGCAATCTAACAATGATCACCCAGCAGCCAAACTCACGCGTGCAACCCAGCGATCGCAAGCACAGATAAGTTACTTGCACTCGTCTGATGGTATAATTGCCAGACTGCACATTTAAATGAGTATTTGTTTAAGTGTGTGATATACAGATAGAGCTTATGCACTTGAGGCCAAATTCACCCCTGCTGTAACTTCCCTAACTCCAGCAGCAATTACTCAAAGGATTAATTTGGTCCACAGTGTTTCCCAGTGCATGTGATTCATCATTTCTTTCCTATAACACAGAATAATACGCTGTTTCAATCACTAGTGATAGCCTGGCCTCCTTGAGGCTGCTGGACTCCCTGTTTAATCAGACATAAAACAAATCACTTGCAGAGGCAGAGGCGTACAAGCATGCTTTAATTACAATATTGTAACACCAATTAGAGATCTATCTAATCGAGGACGCAGTACTTCCTACTCGAGTACTACTCCCATGTTGGGATAATTACTGCTAATTAAGCTTGGAACTAATTAGGCCAAATGATCTCATTTATACCAACATAGATGACTTCTAGGAGCTCACACACACCAAAAAAAAAAAAAAAATCCAAGGGTGATTTTATCATTCCTGGACTCATCAGCACTTTGCTTTCTAAATGGACAGTCCCTCCCCAATGGATAAGCCTTGTTAAAAACTCAAGTCCCAGATGACTTCAATTCTCCCAAGTTAGATAAATGGGATGGGAAAGATAACAGGAAGGGATTCCATAGGTATACTGAAAACAAAAGACAGACAAGGGACAACATGGGCCCTCTCCAGAAGCTATCCAGAGAACCGGCTACCCTGGATTTGGAGAAGGCTGAGGTTCTTAATGATTTCTTTGACTCGGCCTTCACTGGCAAACACCCTGACCACACCACCCAAGTCCTGGAAGGCAGATGCAGGGACTGTGAGAATGAAGACCTTGGGCTCACTGTAGGAGAGGATCTGGTTTGAGACCATCTTAGGAACTTGAACGTACAGAAGTCTGTGGGACCTGATGAAATCCATCCATGGGTCCTGAAGGAGCTGGCAGATGAAGTTGCTAAGCCACTGTCCATCATATTGGAAAAATCATGGCAGTCAGGTGAAGTTCCTGAGGACTGGAAAAAGGGAAATATACCCCCAGTTTTCAAGAAGGGGAAAATGGATGAGGTGGGGAACTACAGAGCAGTCAGCCTCACCTCTGTGCCTGGCAAAATCTTAGAGCAGATTCTCCTGGAAGGCATGCTGA